>JAZHYW010048801.1:0-60181 GCA_037355805.1 Ixodes ricinus
CCAGGGCAAGACGCGCGCAACAAGCGTAGCCCTGCGATTGAATACCCTCAGCGATTGATTTTGAACGCTCTTTCTTTCAGTATCTTCTTTACGTGGTTAGACACAACTGCCAACTGTGAAATAGGACCTCTAGAATGAATCTCGCTTCTCAAAAAAGTTTTGATATTTTTCGCGTCTTCTTTCTCCTTTCTGTTTTGTTCCACGATGTTAGCGCCTATTGTGCGCGGTTAGCGGACTTTGTTTTTTTCGTCTCCCTTTTATCGCTTTAACACTTTTCGCAGATGACGCAGCACGCGGAAGCGGAAGCAGACGGACGACGCGAGAAGGACAGGGCACCGGTAGACCGTACGACCGCAGCAGGACGGTGAGGGGAAGAACGGGAAAGAAGGTCGAGATTAGAGAGTTTTGCAGATCGTTTTTTTCGCCCCGATCGAAGCTGCTCAAGGCCGCCGGAGGGGAGGTATCGTTATCGGGGCGAAAACGATCTGCTACTCTCATTGTGATCGATGCGCGAACTACGCCTGAAAATGCTCGAAGGTCGATACGCAACGTGTCGCTAAGATCTGGAACTAAACCGCCGTTTTCCGCGAAAGTTGGTCTTGTTATACAATAAATGACGGAGCCGTCATTGTCGCCTTCGAATACAAATATCTTGGGGTATTCCTATCCTCGACCCTAAGTCGGAATAAGCACGTTGATTATACTGTTTCCAAAGCCTCAAGGATGCTTGGCTTCCTCTCTCGTAATTTTAAGTTTTTGCCACCTTCCCTGAAGGAAAAACTTTATTTTTCGCATGTTCGCTCAATTTTAGATTATGCTTGCACCATATGGGACCCTTACACTGTTATTCAAATAACTAGGCTATAAAAAGTACAAAACCAGGGTGCCCGTTTTGTTTTAAACAATTATGACAGGCGAATTAGTATGCTACGTGCGAAAGAGAGACTAAGATGGAGGGAGTTAAGCTCTAGGAGGAAGAGCCTTCGACTCAAATTGTTTAATAATATATTTCATTGTAGGACTGGGATGGACAGCGAACACTACCTTCAGCCGCCACATTACATATCACAATGAAAGGATCACATGTATAAGGTTAAGGAATTCCGCTGTCAAACGGATGTTTTTATTAACTCATTATTTCCTAAAACAATACGGGATCGGAACGGTTCGCCAGACTCGGCGGTCAACATTGTTCCTAACGATACGTTTTATTTAGCACTAACCTGATAGTGTTTCGTAAACCGAATGTTTCAGGAGCCTGAACTTTGTTGTGAGACTGAAATATTTATGAGATGTTATTATTGTTTTCTTGGCTTTTGTACACCTACTTATATTTTTTATTGTCAGGTCTCCCCCCCCCCCTCCCTCTTAGTATAATGCCCCATGGCGCTGTGGGTATCTGAAGAAGAAATAAATAAACTTATCCTTTAATTGAATTTTTGCGATACTTGACAGTGAAAGCTTAAAAAAAAAATTTTTTCTCGGTATCCGAGGCCCCTTAAAAGCATAATGAGCGAAATATCCAAAAATGTAATTTTTCCAAGCTGGTAAGTTTCTTTTATATATACTTATATATATATATATATATATATATATATATATATATATATATATATATATATATATATATATATATATATATATATATATATATATATATATTTTCGAATACAACCACTCCGACGCCAACATGGTTAGTAGTTGTTGACAATAAGGACCAAAATATCCCATAGATTATGCATGAGTTTGATTATGTGATATTATAACGCAGCGCAGCTCTGAGCACGTGGAGCGAGAGCTCGCGCTGCGGAACACAGGAATCCTGGGTACAATCATTACAGTCTACTTGAATGCGGGGTAGTGTTTAGACCGGCTTGACTTGACAATGGGAACTTGCGAGGCTGTGCATGTAAACAACGACCGCGGCGCTGAAGTCGACAAGGCAGAAAAATTTCGCTGCAGTCCGCACCTGCCAACGCACATGCGCGTGCACGCGGTGCACGCGCACAATCACCACCATACTGACCCTACTGCCGATGCGCCAGTGTCGACACCTATCGCGATCTACACCACACGCCTCAAGTGAGCCGTTCCGGTCCCAACACTACCCCGTAATCTAGTACACTGTACAATCCCCACCCCTGCCCGTTTCGATCTGGATGAGCATCGTACCGGAGTGCGGTCGTGTATCACTACTGCGTGGTGCACGTTAAAGACCCCAGGCTAGCGGTTGACGTCATTTCTGTTGCCGCACACGAAAAATCCACGGGACCTAAATTTAGCGCGGAAATTGACGTCACGTGACCTCAACACCAATGCAGTTTCCCCGCTAAATTTAGCCGAAAAGTTTACGTCATGCGACACAAAATCGTGACGTCCCATGACGTCACGAAGCCGTGACGTTATTTCTGTTGCCGCACACGAAAAATTTCGCGACCCTAGCCATAAATTTGCCGAGGAAGGTTTCCCGCTAAATTTAGCGGGGAAATTGACGTCACGGAACTTCAACTCCAATTCAGTTTCCCCGCTAAAATTAGCGGGGAAACTTTTCCGCTCAATCGAGCGGGCAAATTGACGTTACGTGACAGCAACACCTATTCAGTTTCCCCGCTAAATTTAGCGGGGAAAATGACGTCTTGACTTTGCGTCACATCACCCATGAACAAATTCAGCGGCAACAGGAGAGGAGAAGGAAAGGAGGAGGAGGGAAGCGCCCCGCCCTCTCTTTGTCGTCGTTCCAAGCCCCCGCTTGCGTGCCTAGTTCTCTTACCTTCCGCCGGGTGGCGGTCCCGTCGCGCGTGTCTAGTTTCCTCCGGCTTCTCGGGGCGGCGATAGTCCTCGACATGTGTGTGCGTACCGTTCGTCACAATGACCACCGATCAAGACAATACATGTGTTCGTACCTTAGCTCAAAATTCTGTGTCACGTGTGTCGTGTGCTAAACAGCTTCGCTGGTCATCCACCTTCACAGAATGAAATGGCTCATCTTTTTTTTTCCATTCTTGCCTTTGTAAAGCTTAATGACGGAATTGTGGGATCGAAACCACCCGCCTGACGACAGTCGAGCGCGGCTCATGGATTGGACACAAGAACTGCGTGAGCACTCGACTTTGGCTCGTAACAATCAATGCCTCGGCGGGCACTCGTGTAGTGGCCCGTGTCCGTCCACTGCGGTGATGACAATGCCTGGAGCTCGGCGCGCGTTTTCTACTCTGCCAACCCCAGCGCAGGGCAATGATTAGCGTTGGCGGCATATGGACCTTTCCAAAAAAGGGCTCTTGGACGGTTCCATTTTCAGTGTTCGTGTGTATGGCGTGTGATTTGCTCGCTTTGGGAAGCGACAACATGCGCGTGCTGGGCTGAGGATATCGAACGCTGGGCTGAGGATTGTAAAAATTTTAATGGTGTATACTCCATCTTACAAATGTCTGCAGTAAAGACCAAGGCACGGGCGCCTGAGCCTAACACAGCAGAGTGCTTTTGCTGGTTTGTACCAGAACTCGTGCATAGAGCTCACCAGTGCCACTAAATAAGCTACGCTTCAGAGTAACGACACTCTCCCATATCGGGTTTTAGAATCACGGTTGCCAGTTATCTGAAGCTTTATCTGAAATCACTAAAAAAGGTTTTTCCGCCCTCCACAAATGTTTAAACAGTTCACAACAGAGCAAAGCATATTACATAGAGCTTCCTAACACCAAATCTGATGCTGAGGAAGTCGCACTTTTGAATGATGACGATCGGCAGTTGCGTCTGCTCTGCACAAGCACCAAAATGGCGGCGCCCACAACAATGTCGGGGGACGAGGTGCCGATACTCTAAGCTCAGCTCATTTAGTGGCTCTAGAATGCACTTTCCAAAACCACGCGCTCGTGCCCATGACTTTGTCTGCACTGCAGATGTTTGTGAGATGAACTATAGGATAGGCACCAGGCCACGTTGCCGCTTGTTCTTGCTCCGTGTGAGGGGATGGACGATGCTCATATTTCTCGAATTTATTTGCCTACAGACATTGCTTAGAAAGAAAAACTAAAGCAAGTATATTTGGTTATCAATGTTAGGGAGTGATTCTGATCAGTATTTAGCGGAAGTAGAAAAATCGTTTCACGGCCTCTTTAAGGCTGACTACCTTTCGGCTGTATAAGCATACATACAACAAAGAATTAGTATTCGTGATTTTTTTTAATGCGCTTTCTGATATAGTTAAGCTTCTTCTTTACTTATAGCAATGAAAACTACAAAGAGTATATTTCTGCGCTGTACCTACATACAGCATAAAATATCGGGCGTCTGCGAGAAAACCGAACCCTGTTTCTCGCACCGGAAAAATAAACTAGACATCGCTGAGAGCTCAAACTCCGTCAGGACGTAGCCCCAGCTGTTCGAGGAAGATGCCAAAGTTTCAGCACCAACCATTATCCTATGCAAAAGTTATAAGTGATTTTCTGACATTTTCAATGAGAAACTGGGGCGTATTTTCGCCTGTTTTCGGTTTCTGGCGCCATAGAGCGCAATGTATTCGAGATAGCCGTTTGCCGCCATTTTTCCATTGAAATTTTCTGAAAATATTTTATAACTTTTGAAGAAGAGAACGGTTGGTGCTAAAACCTTGGCATCTTGCTCGAATGGCTGGGGCCACGTTCTGACAGATTTTGAGCTCTCTGCGATGCATAGTTTATTTTTGCGATGCGAAAAACACGGTTCAGTTTTCTCGCTGACACCCGGTATATAACGTTCCAAATTTTAAGATTCCTCACGCCACCGCACATCACCGCATCACATCACACGTATAGGCGCACATTGTCGGCAAAAAATGTAAAGCTGGAGGAACTGTACGCTTCTTGTTTTATTTATGTGTTGCATTCCGTTAATTTATTCTAAAACAATAAGCTCTCACGTATAACAATAAAATAAATAAGATACTGTATATGGTCTCTTTACGCACCAACCCACTATTTAGAAACATGTGAGCGTTTGCCCAGACCAGGTGTGGGCACTACACTTGCGCAGAAGCCAGACTCGTATGAAGTATCCGCGCATGCGCAGTGAAGGCAGCAGAGCCATCGCACCCTCTTGATGACTGAGGGTTGAGTGGATGTGTAAAATGTGCTGGTGTTTTGGTTGTTGTTGTTTTTAAACAACAACAAAATGGCGTAAATGCCGTTTAAAATAACAAATAAATTCCTAAGCATAATTTTACATAAACTAAGGGTGTATAAATTTCTTGTTGGCTGACGACGAAACTAAAAAAAAAATCAAAAACTCTGATAGCGCTTAAACACGTTGATTTAGGCCAAAAAATAACAACTCCGCCGGTTTCGTACGTTGTAAAACTAAGTAAAAAGAAAAAGGTCGTAAAGCAGCTGCGAAACGAATTAAAATGCACACAACGTTCAGCCATTTCGAGATTATGGAAGCAGTGCCGAAGGCGGCACGACTCTCAACACTTCCTTTGTTGGAGCAGCGCTCATTGCGGGATTTAAAATCACGCGCAGCTCCGCGGAATATATACGCTGGAAGGCGTATGCGTGCTGAACGACGAGGCACGCGTTGCAAAAACAATACGTGCGTGCGAGCGGCTCGTGCTTTTTAAATGAACGAACAAAAGTCGTTCCAATCTTGTGTTCTCTTCTTAAAAAGTAAATACGTGAGCAGTGGCTGCATTGGCACAGAGCTCGAGCAACGCCAATCGCCGCAAACTAGAGCGTGTCCGGCGAATCTTGCGGGTTAAAAGATAATTTAGGTCGTAAACGCTCTTTGCGAAAGAATAACGCGCATTCGCACTTATCCCGCTCAAATCGCGTTTTCGAGGCAACCCCCTTTCAGGACAGCGTGCTTAGTGGTGTCGCGATCCTGGGTGGAGTCGTGGATCTTAGTGAAGTTGATCGTGTAACATAAAAATGAACAGAAGTAGGACTATTGTGCGCATGCGCAGAACTTAGGAATGAACTGGTGCCACCTGGCGATGGTAGGAGATACGGCATTTATTGGATATATTGTTCCACTTCTAGATTCGCAAACTGCTCCAGTCATTTGAAAGTTATGTGCATGCTTTTGATATTCTGTAAATGTCGGAACTTTTTTGTTGTTGTTTTTTACTGTAAGACGAATTATTTTCTAACTTATTTTTTCTCCAGAAATTCGAAAGTTTTGTGTTGAGTACAAGTACGCTGGCGGAAATAAATCATGGAGAAGGGGAACAACAGGGACAAAGGACAAGCACAAATCTCCATACACAGCTAGGTGACTGGTGCGCGACCGAAAAGATCCGCCTGGTCCTGATATCGAACCAGGGATCTCTCCATTTCCAAGGAACGCTCTACCAACTAAGCTAACCAGGAGTTCGACGTCAGTAGAGCAAACGGGTTTTATCGGCTGCCACCAGTCTAACGCCAACAAGGCTGAACGGCTTGCATTTGAATTTTTCAAGGTTATGATGAAAATAAAATTTAAATTAAAGGTGCACGCGAACTGGTCAAGAAGACGCCCGAATGCTTGTGGAGCTATCGATCATCACGAACCCAAACTGAGTGCCCACGCAATGCTCGGGTCCAATCTATGAGCCGCATTTAAATATCGTCACTGGGCGGTACGTCACTGGGCGGTAGCTACGTGATCAACTTTTGCGAAGGAGCAGATGGAATGAAACCGCTCGCTTTAGTCCTTGAAATTATACCGCAAGAAAGGAGTTTCTTGGCCAGTGGCGTTGCGTGTGAGTATCCTTGAGTCACACTAGTGCCAGTAAGCTCGTGTAAAGTGGAAAAACATTCCAATTGAATATCGTTGCACTGCCCTTTTAAGAATCCTTGGACATCGAGACGAAGGAAGAGGCTGATCGGCCCAGTACATCTCTTTCTGTGTCTACCAGCGCACAAACTCTGGTACGTCGGGAGCGCCCAAAAACGTGTCCTGCATTCTATTCGTATTGGTAGGCAACACCTACAGCAAAGATGGTCCAGCTGCGGCTCTTTGCGTGTTGAAGGGCGGCACGCGGTTCGCGGCTCACTAGTAAACCTCCCCCCGCTCCCCTTCCTCCCGGTCACACGAGCACTTCCCCGAAAAGAGAAATGGAACGCGTTTTAAATGGAAAGACCGGTTGCGGTTTGGCAGTCTTGTGCTACTGCTACCCTACGTACAGTTTGACTGCTTTTGACTCGGTTGGATCTAAAGTAGTTCGAAGTTTCATTTATTGCTCTGGACAAACGTTTGCACGCATCCCCCCCCTTTCCTCCTTTTTCTGCCTTTCATCTTCCAGGCGGCTCTTGGAAGTTTAATGGTTTCGTTTGTGGCTCGTGAGAGGAGGAAGAAGACGATTGCAGGCAAGTCCTCCATTTTTCCGTTCCTGCTAATATTATTATTCTTATTGAAATATTTCGGACTTCTGAGTATATTGCGCCAACAGCGGTCATCTGTCGCCTTCGGGCGGACTGCCAGTACCGCTTTTGGACTGCCGTCAAAGAAAGATGTCGAACCCTGTCCTGAACAATTGCACCGCCTGCCCGAACATCTCTGACCGGAAGACTACAGTGCGCAAAAAGATACCGAGATACATGAGCGAATTCGAAAGCGACATGCAAAGCAATGAGGACGACGACCCTACCCCATTTACACTGTGTATCTCCTAGAAAAGATCGAGCAACAGGAATCCCTAGGGTGCCTACATGTTTCCGCCGCTCCGCTGTTTAGGGTGGCGACAACTGTTTGTGATACCCTCTTCCTGACAAACCAGTGTTGCCTACCTCGTTACCATGGCAACCTCCGCTGTTCCCGTCGACCATTTTGTCACACCTCGCCGGTCGTGCGCTCGGACTACGCTGCTAATCCTCGTTAGGGCTAGGGGAGCGCTCACCGCTCTCGTTCCGACGGCGAGGTTTCGGCGTTGAATGCCGGTCTGTTGCGTTCCATTCTGTCACGGGAACTCGCGTTTCGATAAAAGCAACGCACACATCCTGCTCGCAACTTCAAAATATGAAACACCCGAATAAAGAGAGCGACAGCCACTACGACCGCCACCCCGCTGAGCCTCCGACTCTTCTTATGAACAGAAACGGAAGTGACCTCACAGTGTCGCCGGTGTGTCGAGACTACAGAAACTCAACGTTGTTTACGTTTAGCGAAATAAGAAGTGGGAAAAAATGGCGGTGGAAGAGGATCTGGGAAAGGGTAACAAGAAGTTCGCGCCACCCTAAAGCGGAGCGGAAACATGTAGCACCCTAGGAATCCCAATCATGTTCAAGGCTACCAATCCAATGGCATCCTTTTGGTTGGTAAACCCTAACAACCTGGCCACAGAGATAGTCGCCGTAGCGCAAGAAAAGCTACTAGCCCACCATTTTACAAAGGATGGCAACCTAGTCGTGAACGTGTCATCTCTGACATCAGCCAACAAACTCCTCGCCATCACAGCACTCGCTGGAATTCCATGTACAAGTAGTGTTCCCGCATCGTACTCCAGAAGCGTCGGCAAAATAACAGGAGTGCCCCGAGAATACAAAGATGAGCAGCTGCTGGAGTACTTGAAAGACTCCGGAGTTACAACAGTCCGTCGACAAGCATCGTACATTCGAAATGACGATGAAACTATAACAGTCAAGCCTCACGAGAGTGTGATCCTCACATTTCGACCTGACAAACCAATGCCAACAAAAGTGTTTCTCGGCTTTACGAGCCACCCCGTACAAGAGTACTTCGGAATTGCCATGCAATGCTTCCGTTGTCAGAAGCATGGCCACATGGCTAAGTACTGTAAAGGCCCACAGAAATGCAAGATCTGCGCGGGCGCACACAGCCACAAGGACTGCTCACTGAGGCGTCAACCTTGCTGCGCAAATTGTGGTGGACCTCACCCGGCATCATACGGCCTATGTCCCAGCAAGAAGGCAGCAACATTTGCACGCAATACAGAGATGAAGTACGGCAAATCTCCAAAACGCAAACCAACAGCTGTAAACCCGGATTTCGTAAAGCCAACCGTGGAGCATAATCTGATGGTTAATGAGGAGAACTACCCGCATCTTCCAAACAACAGGAAACAAAACAACGGCCGCCATCAACAAGAATCTAGCCAATCATCAGAAATTCGACGGCCTACGCCTGCTCCTCGATTTCGAAGGCCACCAAAACTGAGGACTCCTGAATCAAATCAACACAAGACACCTACTCCATCCGGCAACTTGGAACAGAATCCTTTGCTTACAATGCTATTTGTGGCTCTAAAAGCTATCATTCGATCCCTACCGGGAGCAAGCGACCTTGCTGAAGTTCAAGCTTTGCTCTCAATGGAAACAGTATTAAAATGTTCAGTGCTTCATGATGGGTTGAATAACCAGCATCATGGGTAAACCCAGCCAAACCAAACGACGTCCTAGGACACGACCCGCACAAGTCCTCCCTACCGTTATTCAATGGAACACCAACAGCCTTAAACCACGCCTACCAGAACTCCGCCAGCGCCTGAGAGAAACCCAAACGGATGTTCTTGCTTTTCAAGAGTCATATCTTCAGCGAGGTACACACAGGCTTTCACCATACGTCGAATATCACAGCAAAACACCCCATCCGGACGGAAGGTCACGGGCATCACTTTTCGTGAAACGATACATCTCGCAAATGGAGGTCAACCTTGAAGACATTAACACTGTAATTGATGAACACGTTGCCGTTACTTTGCGCTTGTCTGGGCGGGACGTTACAATCATATCCAGTTATGTTCGCCCAGGTCAGCCTTGGGATGCTGAATCAATACGGCTTATTCGCGCACGCTGTCCGGGTCCCTTAGTATGGTGTGGAGATTTTAACGCTAATCACCCCGCTTGGGGTAGCGATGTGACGACATCACGAGGCACAGCACTGTTAGACGTTATGAGGGACCTCGACCTCAAATGCCTCAACTCAGGGACACCAACTTTTATCCGAGCACACCTAAGAAATGCCAGCGTGCTGGACCTCACATTTGCTTCCCAAGACATCCAAATGGTATGGGACATAGAGCCGTACTCATGGGGTAGTGACCATCTTCCCATTCGACTGACGCCTCAAAAAAGTATCCCAATTAAGAAAAAAATTCATAAAGTGATCAATTGGGATCTATATCGTTCTTGTCTATCCAAGTTGATGTCCGTCCCACCGATACCTGAAATTGAGGGCGCGATATCGACAGCACTCAATGCAGCCACCAAAACTATAACTCTCCCCGTAACGAAGCCCATCCCTGACCTCACTTATTTAAACCTTCGTGCGGCTGCCCGGCGAGCTCAAAGAGTTGCTAGAAGAACAGACGAGGCGGAAGACTGGACCGTATCAAGGCGAATAGAGGCTGTGCTCCGAAGACACACGGTTCGGCTCGGAAGAACGCAGTGGCATCAACGGAGTGATTCCCTAAACACAGACTCGGGGTCTCGAACACCCTGGAAAACAGTAAAATGCTTTCTCACTCCGATTTCCCCCAGCTGTCCTTTTGCGGCTATTGCTATTAAAAGCAACATCACTATGTCAAGCCTGGCCGAAATTTTCGCAAACGAGTTTGCGCGTAAAGTCAGCCTCCCACGGGACGCCCCCTCCGCACCTGAGCCTCACATTGCATGTCGCACCACCGTCTGCATTGATAACAACTTTACGCTCGCTGAACTCACCTTCGCGCTTTCTCGTTGCCGAAGACGAGGCGCACCTGGGCCAGACGGAATTACGAACCAGGCCTTAAAGAATCTCGACACCGAACATCAGACTGTACTTCTCACTCATCTCAACGACATCTGGAACTCTGGAGACATTCCCGAATGCTGGCGGCAATCGACAATAACGCCGATTCTTAAATTTGGAAAAGAAACAACTGAGGCTTCTTCATACCGACCAATTTCTCTTACCTCTTGCCTCTGCAAATTGATGGAGCGCATGGTTTATAGACGTTTGAACTGGCAGCTAGAGCAGACGGACTCCTTTGCTCATCAGATTTCGGGATTTCGCAAATGTCGCTCAACTACAGATGCAATAGGAGATCTGGCCTCATCCCTCGAACAAGCAAAGGCACAAAAGAAAATCGTACATGCGGTGTTTCTAGATATACATCGAGCTTACGATGCTCTTCCGCATACAATTATTCTTGAACGTCTCAGACTTATTGGAATTGGTGGGAAAATATATCACTTCATTGAAGCCTTTCTCCGAGAAAGAACATTTTACGTAAAGTTACCAAGAGCAGAGAGTTCTGCACGAGATAGTACTCAAGGCATCCCACAAGGAAGTGTCCTAAGCCCACTACTATTTAACATAGTGATGGCTGGACTTCCTCCTGCACTACCTCAGTCGGAAACATTTCCAATACATTGCACGATCTACGCCGACGATATTGCTTTGTGGTGCACTGGACCCACCCGCCTATCTACCACAGTACAAGCCAGGCTGCAACGCGCCCTCAATGTTGCTACATCTTGGATGGAACAGCGCGGATGAACAGTCACACTCACAGGCACACAAGAAGCAAACAGGCTCGCAGCGCTGACTTTCAACTCAGTTCTATATTTCTTCTTCCTCAAATCTTCAACTTCTTCATCTTTGCCGTTAATGAGAACAATTTAAATTTTTACACACCAGAGACCAAATAGCCAATACACATTAAAAATGAGATAAATCATGCATAGACAACTAAAGAAATAATATTAAACAACTAAATTAAAATTAAATTAAAAATTACATTTTTAAAAATAAAGCGAAAAATTTCTCATCAGTATTGGTGCTTTGATGATATCTCTAGATAATTCAATTCTTTCTTTGACAAAGCTACGGATGATACACTAACACATTGTTTGTCCAATCTGGCTATTTTTTCAGCTTCGATGATCTCTCGTGTCAGCTGATTACCACTTCTGGCTATGACAGTGCAATTACTCAGGTCCACTGAACACCCGCAATCCCGGCAATGGATACCTAGATTCCCTGATATTACTTTGTTTATGTTATAATGATGCTCTCGTAACCGGTCATTGAGACACCTCCGGTCTGCCCGATATACTGTTTTCCGTATGAGAGGGAATGGCATAAACCACCCCTTCAGAGCATGGAACAAAACGGGAGTGGTGCTTTTTGGTACAACCTACGGTCCTATCGGAGGAAGAATTGACTTTTTTTACATAAACTAGAGAGCTTGCATGGAGCAGAAAATACTACGTTAACGTTTACGCGGTTGCCTATCTTTTTTAAGACCATGAGAAAAATGGTGAATATAAGGCACAACCGCTGGCCTTTGGTTTCTGTCCCTCTTCTTACATTGAATTAAATTGGGATTTTTGATTTTCTGAAGGAGTTTTTCTGCGACAGATATCAATACGTGATTAGGGTACCCCCTGACAATAGCCTAGCTATCTGCGCGTCAAAGCTGGTTTTTACAGTATGCGGGCATGACTTTGTGATGGCATTTTTAAGGCATAGGTTGACTATACTTCGTTCAGCTTACGTCCAGACGCAGCCAATGCTACAAGCGCGAGCGTGTGGCCCTGAGCAGTGTTTGCACTGCACGAGCGCGCGTGCTTGACAGGGACGCTGAAAGCTAGGGCCCACTCCCAAATTAGTTAAAAGGGGTGTAGTCAACCTATGCCTTAAAATGCCATCACAAAGTCATGCCCGCATACTGTAAAACCAGCTTTGACGCGCAGATAGCTAGGCTATTGTCAGGGGGATACCCTAATCACGTATTAATATCTGTCGCAGAAAACTCCTTCAGAAAATCAAAAATCCCAATTTAATTCAATGTAAGAAGAGGGACAGAAACCAAAGGCCAGCGGTTGTGCCTTATATTCACCAATTTTCTCATGGTCTTAAAAAGATAGGCAACCGCGTAAACGTTAACGTAGTATTTTCTGCTCCATGCAAGCTCTCTAGTTTATGTAAAAAAGTCAATTCTTCCTCCGATAGGACCTTAGGTTGTACCAAAAGCACCACTCCCGTTTTGTTCCATGCTCTGAAGGGGTGGTTTATGCCATTCCCTCTCATGCGGAAAACAGTATATCGGGCAGACCGGGAGGTGTCTCAATGACCGGTTACGAGAGCATCATTATAACATAAACCGAGTAATATCAGGGAATCTAGGTATCCATTGCCGGGATTGCGGGTGTTCAGCGGACCTGAGTAATTGCACTGTCATAGCCAGAAGTGGTAATCAGCTGACACGAGAGATCATCGAAGCTGAAAAATAGCCAGATTGGACAAACAATGTGTTAGTGTATCATCCGTAGCTTTGTCAAAGAAAGAATTGGATTATCTAGAGATATCATCAAAGCACCAATAGTGATGAGAAATTTTTCGCTTTATTTTTAATTTTTAAAAATTTAATTTTTAATTTAATTTTTTAATATTATTTCTTTAGTTGTCTTTGCATGATTTATCTAATTATTAATTTTTAATGTGTATTGGCTATTTGGTCTCTGGTGTGTAAAAATTTAAATTGTTCTCATTAACGGCAAAGGTGAAGAAGTTGAAGATTTGAGGAAGAAGAAATATAGAACTGAGTTGAAAGTCAGCGCTGCGAGTCTGTTTGCTTCTTGTGTGCATGTGAGTGTGACTGTTCATCCGCGCTGTTCCATCCAAGCATGAATTACCAACTTGCCCAAGCATCCACATTATCAAGTTGAGACATCATTCTCAGCCACGCAGAGGCGAAATATCATAGAATAGACAATCGCACAGAACCGCCTACCGACTCAAGCGTGGACGCTTGTCAACGGTGCAATATTCGTAGCCTTGAAGTTTCACAGAGCGCAAGCGAGATCAGACGGAGAAAACGCCGCTGCAGCATACTCTCAGAGGATGAACTCATTCATTGGACACTACAGAGTAAACTAGTGCACCTTGGGCGTTGTCACGTGTAACTCTTCTCCAAGGCTAGAAAGTTCTGCTATCTGCGATTGAATACCAAGTGACGTTGCCGGATCGGTGACCAGGCAACGGAGCAGAGCATCGAGAACGCGAAGCTCGAGCAAATCTACAGTGGCTCTATTGTAGACCGCGTTCACTGCGACGCTTTCCCTCTGCTGACAATATCAGACGCGCATTGGAACGAAGCTCGACGCTCTTTACGCAGGAGCAGCTCTGCAGCATACATGCTTGAGTGCCTTCCCCCTAACACTTCTGCAGTTGCTCTGCCTACACGTAATGACGAAGCTAGCAGTGAGTTAATCACCAGAGCTTCGATCTAGTGTAGGCAGGCACTGCGGAAGTGTTAGGGATGGCCTAAGCTGTATCGCGGTTAAAGCTGCCCTGTGAAAGAGCTCGAGCTCTTCGCGTATGCGCCGGTTTGATATTGTCACGAGTCAGAATGTTAATGCGTCTGGCAATGGCCCCGATAAAGGCTTCCGCACTTGCATTCTTGGCTTCGTCCTCTAACCAGTGCATCGCACCGGCGATGCGTTGGAGTTGCAATGAGTAAGCGTTTTTGCCTTGAAAAACCTGTTACCTAGCGAGCACGGTGTACCAGGTTTACTCTTGTTGTCAATAACGGGAGCTACCGAGGTGATTTGGCGTGCGTTTTCTCCCTAATCCGCTTGCTCATGTAACTTCAAGGATGAATATTCACCTTGAAGGCGTCACACGTGGTCGGTAGGTTAGTGCAATTGTTTTTTCTGTGGATATTATTTAGCCCTGTATGTTGTGAAGCGAATGATGTAGCAACTTGATAATGTGGATGCTTGGGCAAGCTGGTAATTCATGCTTGGATGGAACAGCGCGGATGAACAGTCTCACTCACATGCACACAGAAGCAAACAGACTCGCAGCGCTGACTTTCAACTCAGTTCTATATTTCTTCTTCCTCAAATCTTCAACTTCTTCACCTTTGCCGTTAATGAGAACAATTTAAATTTTTAAACACCAGAGACCAAATAGCCAATACACATTAAAAAATGAAATAAATCATGCAAAGACAACTAAAAAAATAATATTAAAAAATTAAATTAAAAATTAAATTAAAAATTAAATTTTTAAAAAATAAAGCGAAAAATTTCTCATCACTATTGGTGCTTTGATGATATCTCTAGATAATCCAATTCTTTCTTTGACAAAGCTAACGGATGATACACTAACACATTGTTTGTCCAATCTGGCTATTTTTTCAGCTTCGATGATCTCTCGTGTCAGCTGATTACCACTTCTGGCTGTGACAGTGCAATTACTCGAGGTCCACTGAACACCCGCAATCCCGGCAATGGATACCTAGATTCCCTGATATTACTCTGTTTTTGTTATAATGATGCTCTCGTAACCGGTCATTGAGACACCTCCCGGTCTGCCCGATATACTGTTTTCCGTTTGAGAGGGGAATGGCATAAACCACCCCCTCAGAGCATAGAACAAAGCGGGAGTGCTGCTTTTTGGTACAACCTACGGTCCTATCGGAGGGAGAATTGACTTTTTTACATAAACTAGAGAGCTTGCATGGAGCAGAAAATACTACGTTAACGTTTACGCGGTTGCCTATCTTGTTAAGACCATGAGAAAAATGGTGAATATAAGGCACAACCGCTGGCCTTTGGTTTCTGTCCCTCTTCTTACATTGAATTAAATTGGGATTTTTGATTTTCTGAAGGAGTTTTTCTGCGACAGATATTAATACGTGATTAGGGTATCCCCCTGACAATAGCCTAGCTATCTGCGCGTCAAAGCTGGTTTTTACAGTATGCGGGCATGACTTTGTGATGGCATTTTTAAGGCATAGGTTGACTACACCCCTCTTAACTAATTTGGAGTGGGCCCTAGCTTTCAGCGTCCCTGTCAAGCACGCGCGCTCGTGCAGTGCAAACACTGCTCAGGGCCACACGCTCGCGCTTGTAGCATTGGCTGCGTCTGGACGTAAGCTGAAACGAAGTATAGTCAACCTATGCCTTAAAAATGCCATCACAAAGTCATGCCCGCATACTGTAAAAACCAGCTTTGACGCGCAGATAGCTAGGCTATTGTCAGGGGGTACCCTAATCACGTATTGATATCTGTCGCAGAAAAACTCCTTCAGAAAATCAAAAATCCCAATTTAATTCAATGTAAGAAGAGGGACAGAAACCAAAGGCCAGCGGTTGTGCCTTATATTCACCATTTTTCTCATGGTCTTAAAAAAGATAGGCAACCGCGTAAACGTTAACGTAGTATTTTCTGCTCCATGCAAGCTCTCTAGTTTATGTAAAAAAGTCAATTCTTCCTCCGATAGGACCGTAGGTTTGTACCAAAAAGCACCACTCCCGTTTTGTTCCATGCTCTGAAGGGGTGGTTTATGCCATTCCTCTCAAGCGGAAAACAGTATATCGGGCAGACCGGAGGTGTCTCAATGACCGGTTACGAGAGCATCATTATAACATAAACAGAGTAATATCAGGGAATCTAGGTATCCATTGCCGGGATTGCGGGTGTTCAGTGGACCTGAGTAATTGCACTGTCATAGCCAGAAGTGGTAATCAGCTGACACGAGAGATCATCGAAGCTGAAAAAATAGCCAGATTGGACAAACAATGTGTTAGTGTATCATCCGTAGCTTTGTCAAAGAAAGAATTGGATTATCTAGAGATATCATCAAAGCACCAATAGTGATGAGAAATTTTTCGCTTTATTTTTAAAAATGTAATTTTTAATTTAATTTTAATTTAGTTGTTTAATATTATTTCTTTAGTTGTCTATGCATGATTTATCTAATCTTAATTTTTAATGTGTATTGGCTATTTGGTCTCTGGTGTGTAAAAATTTAAATTGTTCTCATTAACGGCAAAGGTGAAGAAGTTGAAGATTTGAGGAAGAAGAAATATAGAACTGAGTTGAAAGTCAGCGCTGCGAGTCTGTTTGCTTCTTGTGTGCCTGTGAGTGTGACTGTTCATCCGCGCTGTTCCATCCAAGATGTAGCAACATTGAGGGCGCGTTGCAGTCTGGCTTGTACTGTGGTAGATAGGCGGGTGGGTCCAGTGCACCACAAAGCAATATCGTCGGCGTAGATCGTGCAATGTATTGGAAATGTTTCCGACTGAGGTAGTGCAGGAGGAAGTCCAGCCATCACTATGTTAAATAGTAGTGGGCTTAGGACACTTCCTTGTGGGATGCCTTGAGTACTATCTCGTGCAGAACTCTCTGCTCTTGGTAACTTTACGTAAAATGTTCTTTCTCGGAGAAAGGCTTCAATGAAGTGATATATTTTCCCACCAATTCCAATAAGTCTGAGACGTTCAAGAATAATTGTATGCGGAAGAGCATCGTAAGCTCGATGTATATCTAGAAACACCGCATGTACGATTTTCTTTTGTGCCTTTGCTTGTTCGAGGGATGAGGCCAGATCTCCTATTGCATCTGTAGTTGAGCGACATTTGCGAAATCCCGAAATCTGATGAGCAAAGGAGTCCGTCTGCTCTAGCTGCCAGTTCAAACGTCTATAAACCATGCGCTCCATCAATTTGCAGAGGCAAGAGGTAAGAGAAATTGGTCGGTATGAAGAAGCCTCAGTTGTTTCTTTTCCAAATTTAAGAATCGGCGTTATTGTCGATTGCCGCCAGCATTCGGGAATGTCTCCAGAGTTCCAGATGTCGTTGAGATGAGTGAGAAGTACAGTCTGATGTTCGGTGTCGAGATTCTTTAAGGCCTGGTTCGTAATTCCGTCTGGCCCAGGTGCGCCTCGTCTTCGGCAACGAGAAAGCGCGAAGGTGAGTTCAGCGAGCGTAAAGTTGTTATCAATGCAGACGGTGGTGCGACATGCAATGTGAGGCTCAGGTGCGGAGGGGCGTCCCGTGGGAGGCTGACTTTACGCGCAAACTCGTTTGCGAAAATTTCGGCCAGGCTTGACATAGTGATGTTGCTTTTAATAGCAATAGCCGCAAAAGGACAGCTAGGGGAAATCGGAGTGAGAAAGCATTTTACTGTTTTCCAGGGTGTTCGAGACCCGAGTCTGTGTTTAGGGAATCACTCCGTTGATGCCACTGCGTTCTTCCGAGCCGAACCGTGTGTCTTCGGAGCACAGCCTCTATTCGCCTTGATACGGTCCAGTCTTCCGCCTCGTCTGTTCTTCTAGCAACTCTTTGAGCTCGCCGGGCAGCCGCACGAAGGTTTAAATAAGTGAGGTCAGGGATGGGCTTCGTTACGGGGAGAGTTATAGTTTTGGTGGCTGCATTGAGTGCTGTTGATATCGCGCCCTCAATTTCAGGTATCGGTGGGACGGACATCAACTTGGATAGACAAGAACGATATAGATCCCAATTGATCACTTTATGAATTTTTTCTTAATTGGGATACTTTTTTGAGGCGTCAGTCGAATGGGAAGATGGTCACTACCCCATGAGTACGGCTCTATGTCCCATACCATTTGGATGTCTTGGGAAGCAAATGTGAGGTCCAGCACGCTGGCATTTCTTAGGTGTGCTCGGATAAAAGTTGGTGTCCCTGAGTTGAGGCATTTGAGGTCGAGGTCCCTCATAACGTCTAACAGTGCTGTGCCTCGTGATGTCGTCACATCGCTACCCCAAGCGGGGTGATTAGCGTTAAAATCTCCACACCATACTAAGGGACCCGGACAGCGTGCGCGAATAAGCCGTATTGATTCAGCATCCCAAGGCTGACCTGGGCGAACATAACTGGATATGATTGTAACGTCCCGCCCAGACAAGCGCAAAGTAACGGCAACGTGTTCATCAATTACAGTGTTAATGTCTTCAAGGTTGACCTCCATTTGCGAGATGTATCGTTTCACGAAAAGTGATGCCCGTGACCTTCCGTCCGGATGGGGTGTTTTGCTGTGATATTCGACGTATGGTGAAAGCCTGTGTGTACCTCGCTGAAGATATGACTCTTGAAAAGCAAGAACATCCGTTTGGGTTTCTCTCAGGCGCTGGCGGAGTTCTGGTAGGCGTGGTTTAAGGCTGTTGGTGTTCCATTGAATAACGGTAGGGAGGACTTGTGCGGGTCGTGTCCTAGGACGTCGTTTGGTTTGGCTGGGTTTACCCATGATGCTGGTTATTCAACCCATCATGAAGCACTGAACATTTTAATACTGTTTCCATTGAGAGCAAAGCTTGAACTTCAGCAAGGTCGCTTGCTCCCGGTAGGGATCGAATGATAGCTTTTAGAGCCACAAATAGCATTGTAAGCAAAGGATTCTGTTCCAAGTTGCCGGATGGGGTAGGTGTCTTGTGTTGATTTGATTCAGGAGTCCTCAGTTTTGGTGGCCTTCGAAATCGAGGAGCAGGCGTAGGCCGTCGAATTTCTGATGATTGGCTAGATTCTTGTTGATGGCGGCCGTTGTTTTGTTTCCTGTTGTTTGGAAGATGCGGGTAGTTCTCCTCATTAACCATCAGATTATGCTCCACGGTTGGCTTTACGAAATCCGGGTTTACAGCTGTTGGTTTGCGTTTTGGAGATTTGCCGTACTTCATCTCTGTATTGCGTGCAAATGTTGCTGCCTTCTTGCTGGGACATAGGCCGTATGATGCCGGGTGAGGTCCACCACAATTTGCGCAGCAAGGTTGACGCCTCAGTGAGCAGTCCTTGTGGCTGTGTGCGCCCGCGCAGATCTTGCATTTCTGTGGGCCTTTACAGTACTTAGCCATGTGGCCATGCTTCTGACAACGGAAGCATTGCATGGCAATTCCGAAGTACTCTTGTACGGGGTGGCTCGTAAAGCCGAGAAACACTTTTGTTGGCATTGGTTTGTCAGGTCGAAATGTGAGGATCACACTCTCGTGAGGCTTGACTGTTATAGTTTCATCGTCATTTCGAATGTACGATGCTTGTCGACGGACTGTTGTAACTCCGGAGTCTTTCAAGTACTCCAGCAGCTGCTCATCTTTGTATTCTCGGGGCACTCCTGTTATTTTGCCGACGCTTCTGGAGTACGATGCGGGAACACTACTTGTACATGGAATTCCAGCGAGTGCTGTGATGGCGAGGAGTTTGTTGGCTGATGTCAGAGATGACACGTTCACGACTAGGTTGCCATCCTTTGTAAAATGGTGGGCTAGTAGCTTTTCTTGCGCTACGGCGACTATCTCTGTGGCCAGGTTGTTAGGGTTTACCAACCAAAAGGATGCCATTGGATTGGTAGCCTTGAACATGATTGGGATTCCTAGGGTGCTACATGTTTCCGCTCCGCTTTAGGGTGGCGCGAACTTCTTGTTACCCTTTCCCAGATCCTCTTCCACCGCCATTTTTCCCACTTCTTATTTCGCTAAACGTAAACAACGTTGAGTTTCTGTAGTCTCGACACACCGGCGACACTGTGAGGTCACTTCCGTTTCTGTTCATAAGAAGAGTCGGAGGCTCAGCGGGGTGGCGGTCGTAGTGGCTGTCGCTCTCTTTATTCGGGTGTTTCATATTTTGAAGTTGCGAGCAGGATGTGTGCGTTGCTTTTATCGAAACGCGAGTTCCCGTGACAGAATGGAACGCAACAGACCGGCATTCAACGCCGAAACCTCGCCGTCGGAACGAGAGCGGTGAGCGCTCCCCTAGCCCTAACGAGGATTAGCAGCGTAGTCCGAGCGCACGACCGGCGAGTGTGACAAAATGGTCGACGAGAACAGCGGAGGTTGCCATGGTAACGAGGTAGGCAACACTGGTTTGTCAGGAAGAGGTATCACAAACGTTGTCGCCACCCTAAACAGCGGAGCGGCGGAAACATGTAGGCACCCTAGGGATTCCTGTTGCTCGATCTTTTCTAGGAGATACCAGTGTAAATGGGGTAGGGTCGTCGTCCTCATTGCTTTGCATGTCGCTTTCGAATTCGCTCATGTCTCGGTATCTTTTTGCGCACGTAGTCTTCCGGTCAGAGATGTTCGGGAGGTGGTGCAATTGTTCAGGACAGGGTTCGACATTTTCTTTGACGGCAGTCCAAAAGCGGTACTGGCAGTCCGCCCGAAGGCGACAGATGACCGCTGTTGGCGCAATATACTCAGAAGTCCGAAATATTTCAATAAAAATAATAATATTAGCAGGAACGGAAAAATGGAGGACTTGCCTGCAATCGTCTTCTTCCTCCTCTCACGAGCCACAAACGAAACCATTAAACTTCCAAGAGCCGCCTGGAAGATGAAAGGCAGAAAAAAGGAGGAAAGGGGGGAGGTGCAAACGTTTGTCCAGAGCAATAAATGAAACTTCAACTACTTTAGATCCAACCGAGTCAAAAGCAGTCAGAACTGTACGTAGGGTAGCAGTAGCACAAGACTGCCAAACCGCAACCGGTCTTTCCATTTAAAACGCGTTCCATTTCTCTTTTCGGGGAAGTGCTCGTGTGACCGGGAGGAAGGGGAGGGGGAGGTTTACTAGTGAGCCGCGAACCGCGTGCCGCCCTTCAACACGCAAAGAGCCGCAGCTGGACCATCTTTGCTGTAGGTGTTGCCTACCAATACGAATAGGAATGCAGGACACGTTTTTGGGCGCTCCCGACGTACCAGAGTTTGTGCGCTGGTAGACACAGAAAGAGATGTACTGGGCCTATCAGCCTCTTCCTTCGTCTCGATGTCCAAGGATTCTTAAAAGGGCAGTGCAACGATATTCAATTGGAATGTTTTTCCACTTTACACGAGCTTACTGGCACTAGTGTGACTCAAGGATACTCACACGCAACGCCACTGGCCAAGAAACTCCTTTCTTGCGGTATAATTTCAAGGACTCCTAATAGAAAATACACTGAAGGCAATCCTGGTGTGACATCAGAGAATCCTGGTGTGACACCAGAATGCCTGGTGTGCCCACCAGCAATGCTGGTGTATCGAAAACACACCAGGCTGATGTGCCCACCAGAAATGCTGGTGTACCCGCACATCAGCCTGATGGGGACACCAAGAGAGTCTGGTGGCCGCACCACAGAGAACGACAAGCCACCAGGCAACGGGTGTGCACACCGCCAGTTTGATGTGACACCAGAGTTGTGTTTTTCTTGACTTTTCCCCGTCCGCGAGCGTGTTTTTCTATTGGTTTGTGCTGGCGCCCCGTCCCCCGACGGGGTGCGCCTCCTCCCCGTCTTGGTGGTCGCCGGAGACCCCACGGCGGGCTCACTTGTGCTCAAGAAGTGTCCCCACGTCCCGAGAACTTTCCCGGGTGGCCTTGAGCAGCTTGGGGCTACCGGCTCGCCTCTTCGAGGGTTTCTCTTTTCCCTTTCCGCCGGTATTCTTGTTTAAGTTTGAAAAATAAAAGAAGTCTTCTTTGGCGAGTCGCAGCCGAAAAGATGTGTGTTGGTGCGCTTTCCTGACTTCCGACGAGCTTGGTTTGGTAGCAAAACAACAGAAAGCTAGTAATTATTACAGGTTTTGGTGCCGAAAACCGGGAATTAACGACCATATCATGCCTACTACGAGCGAGAGGCGTCGACCGCCTGAAGCGAAAAGAGGATTACCCTGCGAGCCACCACAACAAGATCATCAACAAGATTGGCGTCCTGCTGGCCACGGATCCAACCGACATCGGTGAGCTCGAAGAAGCATTTATTCTTCTACTTAAGGAAGCTTCCTGAAACAGCTGGACAAGGAAATCGACCATCTGTCGAATGTGATGCCTTAGAAGAGGAGATTTCTGGCGCGGAGGAGTACGCGGAACGGATCGTAGCCAAGACTGATCACTGACGCCCCAAGCTGAAAGGGCCAAGACTTGCAGAACGACAGGAGCGTCGGTTCTTCTGACGCAGGGCAGTGGCTGCGGACAAACCCCAGTTGATCGCGGCCAACTCCTACAACAGTAAAACTTCCGAAGTTTTACTGTAGTGCTTGCTTTTAATAAAGTAACATGACAGCAGCGTTGTTGTCAAACTTATCATTGTACCTTTTTTTGTAGGTAAAGCAACACCGGTCAACAGGTGCTCTGGTATCACACTACAACAAAACCTGATGTCCCACCAGGTACCAGATTACTGGTGTCAGATCAGAACACCAGATTTCTGGTGTTACACCAACTGCAATCAGATTTCTGGTGCCACACCCAGAACACCAGGAAATGCTCCCAAATCACATTTGTGAAAAAGTCTGGTGTAACATCAGAGCCTCTTGCAGCCCTCGGCCTGGTGTATTTTCACTAGGAGCTAAAGAGAGCCCACGTTTTTCATTCAATCTCTCCTTCACCAAACTTGATCACGTAGCCAGGCGGTCGCAGTACCGCCCAGTGACTGACTATTTGAATGCGGCTCATAGATTGGACCCGAAGGATTGCGTGGGCGCTTCAGTTTGGGTTCGTGATGATCGATAGCTCGACAAGCATTCGGGCGTCTTCTTGACCAGTTCAGCGTGCACCTTTAATTTAAATTTTATTTTCATCATAAGCCTTAAAAATTCAAATGCAAGCCGTTCAGCCTTGTTGGCGTTAGATTCTGGTGGCAACCGATAAAGCCCGTTTGCTCTACTGACGTCGAACTCCTGGTTAGCTTAGTTGGTAGAGCGTTCCTTGGAAATGGAGAGATCCTGGTTCGATATCGGGACCAGGCGGATCTTTTCGGTCGCGCACCAGTCACCTAGCTGTGTCATGGAGATTTGTGCTTGTCCCTTTGTCCCTGTTGTTCCCCTTCTCCGCGGTTTATTTCCGTCAGCGTACTTGTTCTCTACACAAAACTTTCGAATTTCTGGAGAAAAAAAAATGATTACGAAATAATTCGTCTCACAGTAAAAAACAGCAACAAAAAAGTTCCGACATTTACAGAATATCAAAAGCATGCATCTTTTCTTTCATGACGACTGGAGACGGGTTGCGAATCTAGATGTGGTTTCAATGTCTCTCAATCAATGCCCGTCTCCTACCATCGCCAGGTGGCGCCAGTTCATTCCTAAGTTCTGCGCCTTGCGCTCGACAGTCCTACCTCTGTTCATTTTATTATTGCCTGCGATCGACTTTACTAAGATCCGCGACTCCGCCCAGGATCGCGAGCACCTATAGCACGCTGTCTGAAAGGGGGTTGCCTCGCAAACCCGCTGGTGAGCGGGATAAGTGCTGAATGCGCGTCATCGCTGTCAGCAAACGAGCGTTTGCGACCTCAGGAATTATCTTTTGACCGCCATGATTCAGCCGGACACGCTCAGTTTTGCGGCGATTGGCGTCTTCGATAACGCAGCCACCGCTCACGTATTTACTTTTTAAGAATAGAACACAAGATTGGAACGACTTTTGTTTGTTCATTTAAAAAGCACGAGCCGCTCGCACGCACGTATTGTTTTTGCAACGCGTGCCTCGTCGTTCAGCACGCATACGCCTTCCAGCGTATATATTCCGCGGGCTGCGCGTGATTTTAAATTGCGCAATGAGCGCTGCTTCAACAAAGGAAGTGTTGAGAGTCGTGCCGTCATTGCCAGTGCTTCCATAATCTCGAAAGGGCTGAACGTTGTGTGCATTTTAATTCGTTTCGCAGCTGCTTTACGACCTTTTTCTTTTTACTTAGTTTTTACAACGTACGAAACCGGCGGAGTTGTTATTTTTTGGCCTAAATCAACGTGTTTGGGCGCTATCAGAGTTTTTGATTTTTGTTTTAGTTTCGTCGTCAGCCAAAAATAAATTTATACATCCTTAGTTTATGTAAAATTATGCTTAGGAATTTATTTGTTATTTTAAATGGCATTTACGCCATTTTGTTGTTGTTTAAAAACAACAACAACCAAAACACCAGCACATTTTACAGATCCACTCAACCCTCAGTCATCAAGAGGTGCGATGGCTCTGCTGCCTTCACTGCGCATGCGCGGATACTTCACACGAGTCTGGCTTCTGCGCAAGTGTAGTGCCCACACCTGGTCTGGGCAAACGCTTACATGTTTCTAAATAGTGGGTTGGTGCGTAAAGAGACAATATACAGTATCTTATTTATTTTATTGTTATACGTGAGAGCTTATTATTTTAGAATAAATTAACGGAATGCAACACATAAATAAAACAAGAAGCGTACAGTTCCTCCAGCTTTACATTTTTTGCCGACAATGTGCGCCTATACGTGTGATGTGATGCGGTGATGTGCGGTGGCGTGAGGAATCTTAAAATTTGGAACGTTATATACCGGGTGTCAGCGAAAAAACTGAACCGTGTTTTCGCATCGCAAAAGTAAACTATGCATCGCAGAGAGCTCAAAATCTGCCTGAACGTGGCCCCAGCCATTCGAGCAAGATGCCAAGGTTTTAGCACGAACCGATCTCTTCTTCAAAAGTTATAAAATATTTTCTGAAAATTTCGATGGAAAAATGGCGGCAAACGGCTATCTCGAATACATTGCGCTCTATGGCGCCAGAAACCGAAAACAGGCGAAAATACGCCCCAGTTTCTCATTGAAAATGTCAGAAAATCACTTATAACTTTTGCATAGGATAATGGTTGGTGCTGAAACTTTGGCATCTTGCTCGAACAGCTGGGGCTACGTCCTGACGGAGTTTGAGCTCTCAGCGATGTCTAGTTTATTTTTCCGGTGCGAGAAACAGGGATCGGTTTTCTCGCAGACGCCCGATATTTTATGCTGTATGTAGGTACAGCGCAGAAATATACTCTTTATAGTTTTCATGGCTATAAGTAAAGAAGAAGCTTAACTATATCAGAAAGCGCATTAAAAAAAATCACGAATACTAATTCTTTGTTCTATGTATGCTTATACAGCCGAAAGGTAGTCAGCCTTAAAGAGGCCGTGAAACGATTTTTCTACTTCCGCTAAATACTGATCAGAATCACTCCTAACATTGATAACCAAATATACTTGCTTTAGTTTTTCTTTCTAAGCAATATCTGTAGGCAAATAAATTCGAGAAATATGAGCATCGTTCATCCCCTCACACGGAGCAAGAACAAGCGGCAACGTGGCCTGGTGCCTATCCTATAGTTCATCTCACAAACATCTGCAGTGCAGACAAAGTCATGGGCGCGAGCGCGTGGTTTCGGAAAGTGCATTCTAGAGCCACTAAATGAGCTGAGCTTAGAGTATCGGCACCTCGTCCCCCGACATTGCTGTGGGCGCCGCCATTTTGGTGCTTGTGCAGAGCAGACGCAACTGCCGATCGTCATCATTCAAAAGTGCGACTTCCTCAGCATCAGATTTGGTGTTAGGAAGCTCATGTAATATGCTTTGCTCTGTTGTGAACTGTTTAAACATTTGTGGAGGGCGGAAAAACCTTTTTAGTGATTTCAGATAAAGCTTCAGATAACTGGCAACCGTGATTCTAAAACCCGATATGGGAGAGTGTCGTTACTCTGAAGCGTAGCTTATTTAGTGGCACTGGTGAGCTCTATGCACGAGTTCTGGTACAAACTAGCAAAGCACTCTGCTGTGTTAGGCTCAGGCGCCCGTGCCTTGGTCTTTACTGCAGACATTTGTAAGATGGAGTATACACCATTAAAATTTTTACAATCCTCAGCCCAGCGTTCGATATCCTCAGCCCAGCACGCGCATGTTGTCGCTTCCCAAAGCGAGCAAATCACACGCCATACACACGAACACTGAAAATGGAACCGTCCAAGAGCCCTTTTTTGGAAAGGTCCATATGCCGCCAACGCTAATCATTGCCCTGCGCTGGGGTTAGCAGAGTAGAAAAACGCGCGCCGAGCTCCAGGCATTGTCATCACCGCAGTGGACGGACACGGGCCACTACACGAGTGCCCGCCGAGGCATTGATTGTTACGAGCCAAAGTCGAGTGCTCACGCAGTTCTTGTGTCCAATCCATGAGCCGCGCTCGACTGTCGTCAGGCGGGTGGTTTCGATCCCACAATTCCGTCATTAAGCTTTACAAAGGCAAGAATGGAAAAAAAAAGATGAGCCATTTCATTCTGTGAAGGTGGATGACCAGCCAAGCTGTTTAGCACACGACACACGTGACACAGAATTTTGAGCTAAGGTACGAACACATGTATTGTCTTGATCGGTGGTCATTGTGACGAACGGTACGCACACACATGTCGAGGACTATCGCCGCCCCGAGAAGCCGGAGGAAACTAGAAACGCGCGACGGGACCGCCACCCGGCGGAAGGTAAGAGAACTAGGCACGCAAGCGGGGGCTTGGAACGACGACAAAGAGAGGGCGGGGCGCTTCCCTCCTCCTCCTTTCCTTCTCCTCTCCTGTTGCCGCTGAATTTGTTCATGGGTGATGTGACGCAAAGTCAAGACGTCATTTTCCCCGCTAAATTTAGCGGGGAAACTGAATAGGTGTTGATGTCACGTAACGTCAATTTGCCCGCTCGATTGAGCGGAAAAGTTTCCCCGCTAATTTTAGCGGGGAAACTGAATTGGAGTTGAAGTTCCGTGACGTCAATTTCCCCGCTAAATTTAGCGGGAAACCTTCCTCGGCAAATTTATGGCTAGGGTCGCGAAATGTTTCGTGTGCGGCAACAGAAATAACGTCACGGCTTCGTGACGTCATGGGACGTCACGATTTTGTGTCGCATGACGTAAACTTTTCGGCTAAATTTAGCGGGGAAACTGCATTGGTGTTGAGGTCACGTGACGTCAATTTCCGCGCTAAATTTAGGTCCCATCGATTTTTCGTGTGCGGCAACAGAAATGACGTCAACCGCTTGCCTGGGGTCTTTAACGTGCACCACGCAGTAGTGATACACGACCGCACTCCGGTACGATGCTCATCCAGATCGAAACGGGCAGGGGTGGGGATTG
Organism: Ixodes ricinus; assembly: GCA_037355805.1. Taxonomy (NCBI): domain Eukaryota; kingdom Metazoa; phylum Arthropoda; class Arachnida; order Ixodida; family Ixodidae; genus Ixodes; species Ixodes ricinus. The sequence continues at coordinate 27,556 of JAZHYW010048801.1, forward strand.
TACAGTGTACTAGATTACGGGGTAGTGTTGGGACCGGAACGGCTCACTTGAGGCGTGTGGTGTAGATCGCGATAGGTGTCGACACTGGCGCATCGGCAGTAGGGTCAGTATGGTGGTGATTGTGCGCGTGCACCGCGTGCACGCGCATGTGCGTTGGCAGGTGCGGACTGCAGCGAATTTTTTCTGCCTTGTCGACTTCAGCGCCGCGGTCGTTGTTTACATGCACAGCCTCGCAAGTTCCCATTGTCAAGTCAAGCCGGTCTAAACACTACCCCGTATTCAAGTAGACTGTCATGATTGTACCCAGGATTCCTGTGTTCCGCAGCGCGAGCTCTCGCTCCACGTGCCCAGAGCTGCGTTGCGTTATAATATCACATAAACAAACTCATGCATATTCTATGGAATATTTTGGTCCTTATTCTCAACAACTACTAACCATATTGGCGTCGGAGTGGTTGTATTCGAATATATATATATATATATATAGTATATATATATATATATATATATAAAAAAACTTACCAGCTTGGAAAAAATTACATTTTTGGATATTTCGCTCATTATGCTTTTAGGGGCCTCGGTGACCGAGAAAAAAAGCCATTTTTTTAGCTTTCACTTTCAAGCATCGCAGAAATTCAATTAAAGGATAAATTTATTTATTTCTTCTTCAGATACCCACAGCGCCATGGGGCATTATACTAAAAGGGGGGGGGGGGGGGAGCTGACAATAGAAAATATAAGTAGGTATACAAAAGCTAAGAAAACAATAATAACATCTCATAAATATTTCAGTCTCACAACAAAGTTCAGGCTCCTTAAACATTCGGTTTACGAAACACTATCCGGTTAGTGCTAAATAAAACGTATCGTTAGGAACAATGTTGACCGCCGAGTCTGGCAAACCGTTCCGATCCCGTATTGTTTTAGGAAAGAATGAGTTAATAAAAACATCCGTTTGACGGCGGAATTCCTTAACCTTATACATGTGATCCTTTCATTACGATATGTAATGTGGCGGCTGAAGGTAGTGTTCGCTGTCCATCCCAGTCCTACAATGAAATATATTATTAAACAATTTGAGTCGAAGGCTCTTCCTCCTAGAGCTTAACTCCGTCCATCTTAGTCTCTCTTTCGCACGTAGCATACTAATTCGCCTGTCATAATTGTTTAAAACAAAACGGGCACCCTGGTTTTGTACTTTTTATAGCCTAGTTATTTGAATAACAGTGTAAGGGTCCCATATGGTGCAAGCATAATCTAAAATTGAAGCGAACATGCGAAAAATAAAGTTTTCCTTCGGGGAAGGTGGCAAAAACTTAAAATTACGAGAGAGGAAGCCAAGCATCCTTGAGGCTTTGGAAACAGTATAATCAACGTGCTTATTCCGACTTAGGGTCGAGGATAAGAATACCCCAAGATATTTGTATTCGTAGGTGACAATGACGGCTCCGTCATTTATTGTATAACAAGACCAACTTTCGCGGAAAACGGCGGTTTAGTTCCAGATCTTAGCGACACGTCGCGTATCGACCTTCGAGCATTTTCAAGGCGTAAGTTCGCGCATCGATCACAATAGAGAGTTTTCGCAGATCGTTTTTTCGCCCCGATAACGATACCTCCTCTCCCCTCCGGCGGCCTTGAGCATGCTTCTGATCGGGGCGAAAAAAACGATCTGCTAAAACTCTCTAATCTCGACCTTCTTTCCCGTTCTTCCCTCACCGTCCTGCTACGGTCGTACGGTCTACCGGTGCCCTGTCCTTCTCGCGTCGTCCGTCTGCTTCCGCTTCCGCGTGCTGCGTCATCTGCGAAAAGTGTTAAAGCGATAAAAGGGAGACGAAAAAAACAAAGTCCGCTAACCGCGCACAATAGGCGCTAACATCGTGGAACAAAACAGAAAGGAGAAAGAAGACGCGAAAAATATCAAAACTTTTTTGAGAAGCGAGATTCATTCTAGAGGTCCATTTCACAGTTGGCAGTTGTGTCTAACCACGTAAAAAAGAAACTGAAAGAAAGAGCGTTCAAAATCAATCGCTGAGGGTATTCAATGGCAGGGCTGCGCTTGTTGCGCGCGTCTTGCCCTGGCACTGTGGAATCTCCACTTCTCACTGTTCATCCTCGTTCGTTTTCTCCTCCCCTAACTGACCTCTTCGCATTTCTCGTAGTGTTTAGAGCAAAACAGAAAAATGAATACTGAGGGACAAAATGGATTGAGCGCGCCCGATATGGCTGGCGTGTAAGTATAAGATAATAAATTATGAGTCATAGAAAGAACCAACGTAGCTTTATGTTCGATAATTCATGGTTCGAATGCCCTGTTTTATCAAGTTGTTGTCATCCTTCAAGCTTCGTTGTTCGTCTGATCATTGCTCTATTTTATCCAATTTGGTTATTTTCCCGAGCTCTTGAGTCATGCCTTGAACCCTTTACCGGTGTTCAGCAATAGTACAGAACTTAATCTCGTGCGCAGGGTAATGCTCTACTTGCTGGTTCAATGAAAATTCGACAGTCAAGTTCTTCGTCGCTATGGCTGAATTTTGAGCTTGCTCCGCGAATACTTTTGAACAAACGGGAACAAAACCGAAATATAAATCGAACATTTGCTAATTAACCGGAATCAAAAACAAACAACAACCTTATGCGCCATTTCCGGTTGATTGGCAAACGGTTTGACGAAACGAAAAGCGAGTCACTTATTCGAATCTTGACTTCCGCTCATCAAATGCCAATAGAGCTAATACACCGTGCATATCAAGCGCACTACAGCCATAGCGGATAGCGGAGCGGACCACGTATGGACAGCAGGGACTGTCGCGAGGGCTATTGAGCGGACCGCAGTGGATAGGGAAGCGGAAAGTGACATCGTCTTCAAACTTCCGCCCTTGCGTAGAAAGGGACACCGCGCGTGTCTCTCAGTGAAGGACGCCGTCGTGGGCGTCATGCATCAACTGCGTCGCAGTTTGTGAACTTCGTCGCGCTGTGCGCAATAGCACGAATGCACTTGCATACGGGACGTTTTGGGCGATAGATCAAAAGACCGCCTTCAGTTTCCAGAATGCGTATTTTTAAATGCGACGCATCGCTTGGTGAAATGCGGATACAAATAGAGCGAGCATGGGATTCATTGATAGTCATGCTCAGCAAAACGCGCACTTTAAGCATAATAATAATAATAATAGTAATAATAAGTAATAATAATAATAATAATAATAATAATAGTAATAATAGTAGTAATAATAGTTTATTCACCAAATACATATGGTTAAGGCTGAAAAAAAACGCTACAAACAGCTTGACTGGTTCCCAAGCCCCCTAAACAGGCTCACAGTACGGGCAAACTAAAAAAAAATAAAAAACTATAAAACAGGGCCGTTTTAATATAAAAACAAACAAAACACTAAGGCGGAAGCCTAAAAAAAAAAAGCAACAGTCAAATGCAATACACACTGAAAAATTGATATAACGTAAAATCACTTTTGCTTGCGGCGTTAGCAGAATAAACTACGCAGTGAACAGTATTTATCTTGATGAGAAAGTAGTTAATAAGGTTTCGTGAGCTGGTGTGATGCTATATCAATATTGGTTTGCGTGAATGTGCTTAATAATGATTGCAAGGTTTTATAAAATGTACGAAGAGGCGCTTGAGTACCGAAACGACACATTGCAAGTGTGACCTGTAATCCCAGCTTTGAGGTCCTGGAGAGGGTAGAATATTCTGTGGATACGACAGTGACGATCTCCGGCGCATCCCTAGGAACGTCTTTCTATTGTGCGAAAATTAATTAAATGGCTATACTTTTTAGTGTTCTAAGTACCTTCGTGCTTTTGAAATATGCCCCATAGGGCGCTTGTGAGGGACAAATACCGAATATAAATTTTATATTTTGTGTATAAATCTGATATTTACGGAACATTCCGAACCTTTTTTTTTTTACCTAAGGCAAGTGCATTGTTGTACGTAACAACTAAATTTATGCAGAAATGTTTTACACTAATGTATTTGGAGTAATATTTTGAATATACATAAATCGAAGTTTAAATTTTGCAGAAATCTTTTTTTTTAAGGAATGCATTTTTTTAAATGTTTTGCGAGGGACCTGGTAGCTATAAAATATCAATATGAAATATAATACAATATTTATCTAACCCCTTTTTGGCCAGATGTGGGCTTGTGGAGTGTTTCACTGTACATCTCCTCTGGTGGTCACTTTTGATTGAGTTTAATTTCCCAGTACTGGTACCGAAATAATAGTTAATTGGCAAAAGAATGAAGACGTTCACTTCAAACTAGTCGCGCATAGTCCCGGCCTCCTTAACAACGCTTACTTTTTTTCAGGGTCTGCCTACATTAATTTAATAGCGCAAAGGTCGTCTCTCTTTTCAAGATTTCATGCAAACTGAGCAGAGTTTCAATCGTGCTTGGAACCACCTTCTACTGTTTTTTAGGCTCTCTTTTGTGTCGAGGAAATGTAAACGCTCATCAAGAACATATGTCTGCAGGTAATTTGGTAACTGTGCCCACATTTCTTTATTTTATGGTAAGAAAGCGAATTTTCCCATTGAAACTTCTAGAGGGTACCGGCGTCTGAAGCTATATGGCGAAAGTGGACCATGTCCCGCATTGCTGGAATGGCACTGAGGGATGAACAAGACGTCTAGTAAAATGAATATGAAGTTTTATTTTTTTAAAGATTAATATTCATTTCCACAGTTTTCACCAATCAGTAATAGCATTTAAACCTGCCCGTAGAATGTCGATGCTCATCATCACGTACGTTTCATTAAGAACACAATCATCCGCAAAGGGGCGCGTTGAAGGTGACAAAACATTGACGATATCGTTCAACATACCACATAAATAACAGCGGTCCAAGAACAGATCCCTGCGGAACCTCTTATGTCATGGCAGCGCATTCGGTCTGGCAACCGTTCAGCACAACGTATTTTTTACGGAAAACAAATATTCGCGTGTCCAATATTTCACTTTCATTGATTTTGTAACTGCGTGGTTTGCTATTAACAAATCGTGGAGCCAACATCAAAGGCCTTGCTGAAATCGAGAAGAATGCAGTCAACACTATCACGGCCATCAAGAGCTTCAACCAGTTCCATGATGGGAAATACGCCAAAGGGACAAGGACAGAGAAGTGAGGCAACATGACAGGGCGTAGCTTGCAACTGAAGTTTAATAGAACACGTACGTAAAGAGTAAAAGCGCACATGCGCATAAAGTACACTTAGATTAAAAACCCCGAAGAAGCCGGACGACACTAGTGATTGATTCAAGCTTGGTTGATAAAGGCGTGCTACTTATCAGGGAGGGCGATAGAAGGAGCGCTGACACAAACATTCGAGCCACGGACCCTTATCAAGAAGGCTCTAATGTATTTCACGCTCCAGCTGTGTTTTAATATCCTGCAACTTGGTTCTTTGCAACTTCGGTTGGCATGCACATCTATCGCAGTGTACAGCCAAATGACCAGACGGGGATGGCCTGGTGGCAGCTCTGTTCTCTAATTCTGTCATTGGCAGAATTAGAGAGCACTCAGGTGCCACTCAGGTGCTTTCTAATGCACTCAGCTGCCACCAGGCAATCTCCGTCTGGCCATTTGCTGTACATCATGCATAGATGTGCATGCCAACCGGAGTTCCATAGAACTCAAGTTGCGGGAAGATTTAAAAAGCACTCAGCTGCCACACAGGCAATCCCCGTCTGGCCCTTTGGCTGTACACTGCGATAGATGTGCATGCCGACCGGAGTTCCAAAGAACCCAAGTTGCGGGAAGATTTAAAAAAGCACTCAGCTGCCACCAGGCAATCCCCGTCTGGCCATTTGGCTGTACACTGCGATAGATGTGCATGCCAACCGGAGTTCCAAAGAACCCAAGTTGCGGGAAGATTTAAAAAAGCACTCAGCTGCCACCAGGCAATCCCCGTCTGGCCATTTGGCTGTACACTGCGATAGATGTGCATGCCAACCGGAGTTCCAAAGAACCCAAGTTGCGGGAAGATTTAAAAAAGCACTCAGCTGCCACCAGGCAATCCCCGTCTGGCCATTTGGCTGTACACTGCGATAGATGTGCATGCCAACCGGAGTTCCAAAGAACCCAAGTTGCGGGAAGATTTAAAAAAGCACTCAGCTGCCACCAGGCAATCCCCGTCTGGCCATTTGGCTGTACACTGCGATAGATGTGCATGCCAACCGGAGTTCCAAAGAACCCAAGTTGCGGGAAGATTTAAAAAAGCACTCAGCTGCCACCAGGCAATCCCCGTCTGGCCATTTGGCTGTACACTGCGATAGATGTGCATGCCAACCGGAGTTCCAAAGAACCCAAGTTGCGGGAAGATTTAAAAAAGCACTCAGCTGCCACCAGGCAATCCCCGTCTGGCCATTTGGCTGTACACTGCGATAGATGTGCATGCCAACCGGAGTTCCAAAGAACCCAAGTTGCGGGAAGATTTAAAAAAGCACTCAGCTGCCACCAGGCAATCCCCGTCTGGCCATTTGGCTGTACACTGCGATAGATGTGCATGCCAACCGGAGTTCCAAAGAACCCAAGTTGCGGGAAGATTTAAAAAAGCACTCAGCTGCCACCAGGCAATCCCCGTCTGGCCATTTGGCTGTACACTGCGATAGATGTGCATGCCAACCGGAGTTCCAAAGAACCCAAGTTGCGGGAAGATTTAAAAAAGCACTCAGCTGCCACCAGGCAATCCCCGTCTGGCCATTTGGCTGTACACTGCGATAGATGTGCATGCCAACCGGAGTTCCAAAGAACCCAAGTTGCGGGAAGATTTAAAAAAGCACTCAGCTGCCACCAGGCAATCCCCGTCTGGCCATTTGGCTGTACACTGCGATAGATGTGCATGCCAACCGGAGTTCCAAAGAACCCAAGTTGCGGGAAGATTTAAAAAGCACTCAGCTGCCACCAGGCAATCCCCGTCTGGCCATTTGGCTGTACACTGCGATAGATGTGCATGCCAACCGGAGTTCCAAAGAACCCAAGTTGCGGGAAGATTTAAAAAAGCACTCAGCTGCCACCAGGCAATCCCCGTCTGGCCATTTGGCTGTACACTGCGATAGATGTGCATGCCAACCGGAGTTCCAAAGAACCCAAGTTGCGGGAAGATTTAAAAAAGCACTCAGCTGCCACCAGGCAATCCCCGTCTGGCCATTTGGCTGTACACTGCGATAGATGTGCATGCCAACCGGAGTTCCAAAGAACCCAAGTTGCGGGAAGATTTAAAAAAGCACTCAGCTGCCACCAGGCAATCCCCGTCTGGCCATTTGGCTGTACACTGCGATAGATGTGCATGCCAACCGGAGTTCCAAAGAACCCAAGTTGCGGGAAGATTTAAAAAAGCACTCAGCTGCCACCAGGCAATCCCCGTCTGGCCATTTGGCTGTACACTGCGATAGATGTGCATGCCAACCGGAGTTCCAAAGAACCCAAGTTGCGGGAAGATTTAAAAAAGCACTCAGCTGCCACCAGGCAATCCCCGTCTGGCCATTTGGCTGTACACTGCGATAGATGTGCATGCCAACCGGAGTTCCAAAGAACCCAAGTTGCGGGAAGATTTAAAAAAGCACTCAGCTGCCACTCAGGCAATCCCTCGTCTGGCCATTTCCGCTGCTTGGTACACTGTCGATAGATCGTGCATGCCAACCGGAGTTCCAAAGAATTTGCGGGAAGATTTTCCGCTAAGTTTAGCGGGAAGATTTACTTGAGGCGGATAAGCCGAGGCGACGCGACTCGGGGGAGGCCGTGGAAATGCGACTAAGGGTGCCTAAACGCAGTTGCAGTGTGAAATAAGGGGAACTCCCGATGGGGTCCGTGGCTCGAATGTTTGTGTCAGCGCTCCTTCTATCGCCCTCCCTGATAAGGAGCACGCCTTTATCAGCCAAGCTTCAATCAATCACTTAGTGTCGTCCGGCCTCTTCGGGGTTTTTAATCTAAGTGTACTTTATGCGCATGTGCGCTTTTACTCTTTACGTATGTGTTCTATTAAACTACAGTTGCAAGTTACGCCCTGTCCTGTGTGCCTCACTTCTCTGTCCTTGTCCCGTTGGCGTATTTCCCACCATGTATAAGAACCAACTAGCCAAACTCGCAGTCCTAATTCAGCCAGTTCATGTACAAACTTTATTAACTGTGTCACACACGAATAACCTTGGCGAAAGCCATGCTGGAAGGATGCAGCCTTCCCGAAGAATTTACGTGATGGATTATGCCGGCGTATAAAATGTGCTCGTTTACCTTACTTGCGATACTACTTAGCGAAATTGGACGGTAACCTGTGATTACATTCCTTGGACCTCCATTGTTTATCGGTACCACCCGATCAAACTTCTAATCAACCGGTAATGATGCGGTACTTAAAGATTTCTCAGAGAAACTATAACACTACAAACTTATTATACCAGAGCATGACTTCAGAATACAGGGAGAAATGTTATCTGGGCCTATTGCCTTTCTTACCTCCACTTCATTTAAAAGCTTGCTTATTCCTTCTACTTCGAGCGTAATCGACGGCATCTCTGTAATCAGAAGGAAACATGCCGCTGTGCAAACGGGCTAAACACGGAATAAAAAAACCCCACCATCGTTTGTTTCAGCACGCCTGGATCACCGCCACAAAGTAGGCGTCCCATTTTGCCGTTATAACAAATATTTCCGCATCATTTATACCCAGAGTCTCGAATGAATGGAATCATCTACCTGCATCACTCACATCGATTATTGATAGTGTTCTTTTTGTTCAAATGTTTCAAACCATGTATTTCCCGTTGTTTAACTGTTTTGTATTGTCAACTGTTATTTTTTATTGTTGTCCCTGTTTGTTTAACTATTTTGTATTTTCCACTGTTGTTCTCTTTTCTCACCACTCCCCTCTGTAATGCCTCTGGCCCTGAGGGTAAAATAAATAAATAAATAAATAAATAAATAAATAAAAAGCTGGGCCTTATTAATGTCACTTTACAAAACACTGTCATCCTGTTTATCGGTGGAACGGAGATATCACCTCCGCCAGCGTTCCGCACATATCTCCAGAATTCCTTTGGGTTACTCTTCACCCTCTCTTCGAATGTTTCCATATATAGTTGTTTGGCTGTTTGAATACTACATTTTAAGTATACAGTTAGTTCGCGTAGCTTGACAAGATCGGCTGTAAGCTGAGTGCTACGGTACTTTAAGAAAGCCTTTCGCTTTTTTTTTAATAAGGCTATACGGAGCTGGCGAGATACCCAAGGTTTGTCACGTGCACGCTTAGGAGTAAGGATAGAAGAAGGTACAAAGTTGTTAGTTAATTTGGTTATTTTATTCCTAAAAGCACGCCATAGATCCTCGATATTCAGTTCCTCAGCCAACGTTTCGAAGGTTGGAAAAGGCAAGTATAGTGCACTTGACATACCGCTGTAGTCTGCTTTGTTATATAAAAACATCTTCCTTGATTTTGACCGACCAACATTTGTGTTTGCTAGGTTAATCATCTGCCGCGACTACTTTATGGTCGCTGATGCCAGGATTGACGTGCGTATTTGAGATAATGTCTGGCGTGTTGGATAAAAGTAAATCTAGAATATGACCTGTTTCATCGTTTCGCGTCGGCTCGAAAACGTGCTGTTCAAGTGAACGTAGTACTTGAAAACAAAAGTGGAACGCGAGATACTTGAGGCATTCACGATAAAGGCCCATGGCGGGAATCTGTGTATCAGTGCTCCTGCTGTTGCCCTATCCGATAAGGAGCAGGCTTTTATCGGTCAAGCTTCGCTCACTCAACAGAGACGGCAGGCTTTCCAGGTGGTCAATGAAAGTCCATCATCTTGGGACATGTGCGGTTTTATTCTTTTTTTCTATGTTTCCTTTAGTAAAGTTCAGTTGCAAGTTACGCTTCGTCCTGTGTACTTCTTTCTCTGTTCCTGTGGTTTTTTTGGCGTATTTACCGCGGAACATAAGTCCATAAGACAGAAAACTTCGGTGTATAGTTCTCCTCCTACGCCACTCCTGTGATTATTCACCTTCCGATTAATTGCAGGCAGATTGGAGTCACCTCCAATTATAATTTTAGCACATCTAATAACAGAAACCATTTCAGATAATAACCTTAGGACACTCGGCTGTGAAGCTGGTGGTCTGTAGAAAGTACCGACGGCCAGCCGTCCAACATTACCCAAGGAAAGCTGACACCAAACGTTTTCAACGTTTTCTAGTTTCAATCTGCATTGATTTGGAAACAATACTTTTATGAACAACAATAAATACACTTCCTCCGCGCTAATTTTCTTTTCTATAGCACAAGGAATTACCGGGAAAGACCTTGTGATCGAGAACATTGTCGTCCAGCCATTACTCAGTCCCTATCACAACCTGTGACTGAGTCATGTTTACAAGCAGCCGTAGCTCATCAACTTTCTTTTTTTATACTTCTACAGTTGACAAGGGTTATGCTTATTGGCAGGGCTGTGCGAATAGTGGTTTGAAACGAACAGCACAGCGTCATCTCTAGCTTCGGCACTGCTGCAAGAACCGGCCGTCTTGGATTTCCCTTGCATTGTCAATGCTATAAATGACGCAGCGCTATTCGATTTGAACCACTGTTCGCACAACTCTACTTATTGGACACTCTTTGCGTTTATTAGGCAATCAGTGCGGTGTCACCACCTCTGCCTCATCATCCCATGTGAATTTGACGCCGTCTAAAAGTAAGCAGTCATGTTTCAGCACAACCTTGCTATCCGGAGAACGGTGAGCCTTCGCATATTCCCACAGTTGCTTTCTTACAGCACGAACAGATTCCGAGAGGTATTCCGAGATAATCAGATTTGTACCTTTTGATTTGCGAGCATTAAACAAAATTTTGTCCTTATCTTTCAAAAACTAAAACTTACAAAGAGTGGTCGGTTACGATCAAAAGACTAATTACCTATATTAAGGTGGCGATGCAAGCGAGTTGGTTCATGACTTAGAAAATTGGAAACAGCGCGCAAAAAAGACGAAGACAACGAGAGAAGTGCACAGGACAAGCGCTGACAATCGACTGAAGTTTTATTAAAAACGGCTCAAACAAGAAAACACCACACAGCCAACCAACGCCTCAAAAATTAGCACAACTTTGCCCGCGCGTAAACCAGGCAAGCAGTAGCAAGGTGTCAGTGTACGGTTAAGCATGTCAACAAGTTCGTGGATTGCGTTGTTGGTGTCATCTACAAAATTCCATTGTCATGCGGACGGGTTTATATAGGACAATCGGGACGCTGCGTCAACGAGAGAATGCGTGAGCATGCAAATTCCCTGCGGTCAATGACAGGAGGCCACTTATACGTACATCGCAGAGACTGCCAGTGTCATCCCATCTTCCAAGATACCTTAATCATTGGCAGAGGGCGCACAAAAGTGCAAAGAGAGGTGCTGGAGGCGATGCTATCGAAAAAGCTGGCGCGGGGCACTGCGTCAGCCAGCCTTCGGTCTATCTGCACAAAAAAGAGATCGATTTTATAGATGCATGGTAGGCGACACGCCATTGGTGTGTTTCGGCGTTGGTTGGCATTGTGTGGTGTTTTCTTGTTTGAGCCGTTTTTAATACAAACTTCAGTTGATTGTCAGCGCTTGTCCTGTGCACTTCTCTCGTTGTCTTCGTCTTTTTTAGCGCAGTTTCCAATTTTCTAAAACAATTACCTAGCCGGTATGCCTTTTCGATAAGAATATGATCTACTCTAAGCGAGTGCGGCAGAGATTCGTAACAAGGTCTCCTACAAGCAGTGGCAGTTTCTTTCATATTTGATTCAAGGAATCCATAAAAAATAAGATAATTACGGAGGTTACGACTTTCAAGTGTTTCTACCTGGGATGACAAAGCTTGTTTCTGTAGAGTTATGCATCACATTTTTCTTTTTATACTCTTGGAGAACAGTTTGAAAATTGTCAAGTTTATCAAGTCTCGATTCCACAGGTTCTTTTCGGTTGCACAAGTAATTCAATCGGAATCGGCCGATGCCTGATTTGCTTCGAATTGGTTTAGTTTGGCCATTAGACGTTGTTGTCCATCCAGTAGTTTCTTTAGCTGTACCTGAGGACCAGGATTCAATTCAATATCGCCACAAAGAATTAAAGCACTTAAGACTGCCTCACCTGTAGAATGCAGAGCATTCCTAGACGCAGCGCACTCCTACGAGAAGCGCGCCACGCCTTTCATTTTCAGAAGGCGCGCCGGCGGCGACATCGCGCTCCCCCAATGCGAGCAGGCGCACTCTGCCGGCTCCACGGCTTCCGTGACGATGTATCTGCGTTGCTGTGCTTTTCTTTGTGTTTTATTTCTGAGGCGCGTCCGCTTTGACCTTGAGCGCCGGCCTGCTTCCGTGACGACACATCTGATATGACGCGTCGCAGCCAATGGACTTCCGCTTATGGGTGCCGTTTTCTGCTACACAACGTTTCAGACAACGCCGGCTTCGCTCCATGGGACAGTTAATGCTTTCGCAGGAAATGTAAAACGCGTAGTTTCTGAGCAACAAAAGCGCCGCCTGGAACCGTTGCTTGTCGCCCGACAAGCACTCATTGATGGATGCAACACTTGGGGTGGAACCGGCAAGACATAGGCATAAAAACGTGCAGAACGAGACCCAACTTGCATCAGCACAAAGGTACTTGTTAACCGCGGCACCGACATGACGCCGGTTCCACGTCACGGTGCCAAAATGATGCCTGCCGGCTTTCGTAGATGGCAGTCCTCAGGTATGGTTGCTATTAGCGACGTGAGCGATCAAAGCGTCGCTGTGGTCGGCCCACCACAATTGGCCAGAATGCTGACTATGACGTCAGCAAAGGATGTTTCATCGACGGAAATAAGAGGAATGTAAGAACTTCAATTTTGACGGTGTTGGCAGTGTTGCTTTGAGAGCGCTGTGATTTTAGGCTTCCACCATGCCCATTACAAACATCATCGAACTTGTTGTTCGCAAGGTAATGACGTCACGAAAGGTAACCGAACGAGGGCGCCACCGGAAACATCTCGCCGCTAATAGGGGTAGGTGTAACGAGCCCTCCGTATTCTTGGGTAGTTCCGCGTGCCGCCGTTTCATGAAGAATAAGTGGCGCTGTAGTTACGATACCGGTGCATTTCTGCTCGAAGGGGCGTGGCGTGAAACGCCTCAAGTGTTGTGCGCGAGCGCGCGGGGCACGAGAGTGCCTCTTACTACGCATGGTGCCATTTTGCGCCGGCCGATGGCACCAGGCGCAGGATACCGGTGCCACCGGCGTCATGAACATGTGGCATGCTGTCGATTTTCTGTTCGGCACACCTCCCCGCACAGCCGCCATACCCCAAGAGCGGCACTTAGATCACTCCAACGTTTGTAGCGGATAGTGTCGTTCTCGCTTAAACCAAATGCTGGGCACACTTCGTTCTCGTAGTCTTTCGATCGTTGCAGAATTTGTCCAAGGATGACACGTGGTGTAGACCCAGTCTTGCGCAGCGATGTGAAAAGCCTGCGTCAGCAGAAGAAAACTTGTTAACCACGACACCAACATGACGCCCGTTCCACGCCCCCAATATTCCTAGATCGCCCAGGGCATTATTGTACAGGGTTACGACATCATCAATAAAAACAGATAGTACAATTCACGCTTGGAATAATAACCCCAAAAATCAAACACTTAAAGATAACAAGCCTCTTGTAAAACCGAGAAAAACATGTTAGGAGGTGAACTGATAGTTGAACTGTCAACACAGCTCCGTTCTCTACTGGTAAGGAGAAAAAAGAATGAGCAAAAACGTCTGTGTGGCAGGTAAACTCACGAATTTTTATCTCGTGATAATTTATCTTTGAGATACATAGTGGAACCCTTATATGAGTGCGTTTTTTTATGAATGCCAGTTTGATCACCAAAAATATGGTAGAATAACTTGACACTTGAAAATTTCCTTCGTTGGCTTAGGAGATTTCATCCAAGCTGGCACTTAATGTTTGAATGCTGGAACGGGAATTATAGTTGCCACTGACAAAACGATCTGCGTGATTTCGAATATGTTCTAATTTATAAATTGAGCTTTTTGTATGAGGGTCCCACACTGTACATGCATACTCGAGATTTGGTCGAACGTTTGTGTCATACAGTACTTCTTTTAGAGGCACTGGTGCAATTTTGAAGTTACGTTTGATGAAATTTACTACACCACTAGCTTTATTTGTTAAATAATCTATGTGTTCATTCCAAGTCAAACCAGAAGAAAAATAAACACATAAGAACATAAAATAATTAACCTTCTTAAGCCAGTGACGCCTTCTGGTGAAATGAATAAAACAGCATTTTTTATGTTTAAACTCTTTTCCATGTTTCACACCATGATAATACCAGATCTAAGTCTTACGGCAAATGAGCGACATCTGGTACACCCTGTAGCCTTTCGATAAATTACGCTATTATCCGCGTATAACTTTATTTTTGATGATATGCCTTTTGTGATGTCATTAATGGAGACCAAGAAAAGCAACGGTCCCAAGACCGAGCCTTCCAGAACCCGGGAGGTTACTTCGACGTAATGAGAAGAAACATAATTGACGATGACATATTGTTTTCTATTGGACAGATAAGGTTCTATCCACCTAAGGACACCTGTTGGTAGCACCAGTGACGATTATTTACGTATGAGAAGGGCATGCGGAACTGCATCAAGGCTTTCTGAAAATCCAAAAGCACATAATCTACCTGGAAGCCTGCGTCGTACGAAGACAAAATGTCGTGGGAGAACTGACGTAACTGTGTAACACATGAAAAACCAGATCTAAAATCGTGTTGCTGGGGCGTGAAAAATTTGTTAATTTCAAGATGTCCAATGATACTTGGGTGAACAATATGTTCAATGGTTTTGCTGCATACTCTGGTGAGCGATATTGGCCTATAGTTAGTAACGCTGTTTTTGGCACCTTATTTATGAATCTCCAACGTTCGCAAGTTTCCATTCCTAGGAAAGCCTACTGTCTTCTAAGGATCTGTTGAACAATATGACTAAAAACGGTGACAAAGCACGAGCACATTTCTTCAAGACATGGTTAGAAATGCCATCATGTCTGCTCGCAGCCCCCAATCTAATGCTTTGGAGCAAAGAACGCACACCGTTTTTCGAAAGAACAATGTCAGACATAGGGACAGCAATAAACTCCGTTACAGATAGAAAAGCTCCGGTATATGGCTGATAAAAAAGCAGACTGAAGATATGTGCTGAAGCACGCCGCCTTATGAATTTCCTCAGCGAAAGGGTTATGGCGATTGGAGATAGCGGGAATGCCAACCTTATCATTTTTGTTAGATTTAACAAACTTCCAAACTTTTTTCGCGTTAGTCGCCAGTTTTTCCTCCAGGGAAATAAAAAAATTCGATTTGGCCTCTTATTTTTTGTTTTAGGAGAGACCCAACCCTCCCGAGCTGATCGTGTAAGTCTCCAGATTGAGTTTTATGGTGTCGTTGGTACAACCGACGATTATTATTGATAGGAGAACGTACCTCTTTATTTACCCAAGGCTTGTCTATTCTACGTCTCGGAGTGATTATCTTGGACGGTACGTGGCGACCAACAAATTCAGCAAGCTCACTTTTAAAAAGATTCCACAAACTGTCAATATTCATGCGTATGGAGAAGTCTTTAAACTCTGGTAAGAACGATGATAGGTTATCCGATAAGCCGTCAAAGTTACTCCTATCATAATAAAATACTTTGCTTAAAAGCAGTTTTATTTCATTCTGACGTAGTCTTAGTTAATATTACCAACAACTATCTCATGATCACAAATGCTTGCAGATATATTAATGAACCGAACCAACGTAAGGTTGTTGCAAAGCACAAGGTATAAAGTCGACGAGCTTGATCCAGCATATCTGGTGGAAACGTTCGCAAATTGATAAAGCCCATTTTCGCTAATCAGGGCTTCATAAGTGGAGTAAAGACTAGATTTGCAATGTGAAACGTCTAGCTTATTTGACCAGTCGATATCGGAAAGGTTGAAGTCACCGCCTAAGATTACGTGGTCAGACACTAACACAGATAAAGCATCAGATAACACCTCGAGCGGTTTCGTATCGCTGATTCCCGGAGGCGTGTAAAAGACTCAACGGCTAACTGCTTTACGTTCTCCAATTCTACCTTGCACCAGACAGCTTCACATGAAGAGTCATTTAACGGTAATGCAATGCTCTTGATTTGATGTTCAACGAGAACAAAAGTGCCACTCCGGGCGCATTACGATCTTTACGGTAGACGTTTAAATGAGAAGGAAATATTTCTGAACGGCAAATGGTGTCGTCCAACCGGAATTCTCTACCAATAACCGTCAGGAATAATGACAGCAATCAGATCAGCAAACTCATTTGTTTTTATTCTTAATACTACGACAGTTTATAACGACAAAAATAAGTTCTTTTTAGATCAATTTGACGATGTTCGACAGGGAACCTTCATTTGTTTCGGACGTATTAAGCGACAATATTGTTTTATTTATTTATTTATTGATACTACTGTCTCCTATTTCAGGAGACGTGGTAGGAGTGGTTTACAACATATGGTACACAAAAACAATAATAAAAAAAACAGCAGGTAACAAGCACAAGGATATTTGTTCTAGCTGATCCAAAAACACACGAAGAGATAAACATTAAAAAAAAAAGTTGCGGAATCATACATCAGCGTTTTTTCACCCATAGCAAGCCTCTTTCCTGACCACAGAAAAAGTTGCAATTTTCAAAAGATCCGTGCAAACGTTTTTATTTTCCTAACAAATTAGCATATGAAGCGATAGGAAACATAAAAATGTGGTCAATTAGTTGTGCTTTCAAACGAAATAGAGGTTAGTATAAAGTGGGATAAATATGTTAAAAGTTTATTTCTTAAAAATACAATGTACGTGCGGAAGGCGTAGAAACGCCGAAACGTCTACAGGTATGTCAAATTAAACGACAAATAGAAAATAATTCCGAATACAAAAAATATGCCCCACACTCACGGCTATGACTTGTGAAAGTTAGTGAACTGTAACTAACGTTGTCTATTTTTGGCTCGTCGAAGAATTAGCCTCCGTAACACGTGTCCTTTTCAAGGAAGGAAAACTTATACTGGTGAAACAAAGATAGTACACCTCACACCCCCAGCAGACTGCTTTCCTTGTGTTCTACCTTGGTTTTGTCATAGCCTTGACTGCAGTTCCTTCATATTTTGCATTTGTGTCCGCCTTTTTGGAAACATAAAACGGGCACGCCGGCTCAGGACAGCCTTGGAAATTATAGTGATGCTTAGCGACAACCATCTGTTAAGCGACGCCTATAACATAATTTAAAGTGTCCCCAGAGCTCTTGAGGTAAAATATATGTCACAACGTAGTTGAATTATGTAAATACTGCTATCTTCGTTAGGAAGACTGATGCAAGCAGTTAGCCATGTTAGACAAGTGCAACCGCCGTTCCCAAGACTATTTTTGACAGCCCGCCAGCTTGTAATCAGGCTCAAACCTACTTTGAGACCTAAACTAGAGTTCTTCGGCTATTTACGAGATTGTGGAACATAATTCTCCGCACTCAATTTAATTTCTTGACGGCGCTTGCAAACCATCGGTCACCGGCGATCGATGACCTATGGGCGCGATCAGGAAAGAGTTGAAGCGAGTTCGAACTTGTAATTATGCTCCTTAGGAAACTGAAGTAGTTTCTTTCTCGCAGACTTTACATGTAACGAAAAGTCCTCGCTGATTGACAAATGACTACGCCTTTAGTTTGTAGGCTTTGGCTAATATGTTCTGTTTTCTTGGAATAAACGAAGCTTAACGACGATTGACCAGTTTTGGTTGAAGAGAAACGACCGATTTTATGGGCGCGTTCAATTATGAACGGTTCATCCTGAACGCCAAGACTACTATCGCATTTCTTCCCACGTTTCGTTAACGGAATCTGGCAGCCCATAAACAGCAAAACGAATTATTTCTACGAGATCTATATTTAAGATTATCCTGCCGCGTCATAACCGCACTAAATTGCGCAGAAACGGTTTCATTCTGTTCTTTAAGCGCCTTAGTTCGGTTCCAATTTCCTTCACGCCTTCCACTTCTTTTTCCATCCCAGCAATCTGGGCTGTAAGCGCAGCAAGCTTTTGTCGGTTACCAGCTGATTTTGTTTAATCTCCCTCAAATCCGAAAGGGCCTCTATTTGTCCCTCCTGTAGCTTTGACATACCACGAAGTGCTTCTAGAAGCTCCCTTGCTGCTCCGCAGTAAGGGGTTTTCTTCCACTTATCATTAAGCATTTTTTTTACCGGGATAAGACAACCCGGCATCTCAAAGAGAGCATTTCATCACCACGCTATAAAAACAGCTAAGAATGAGAGCACTTCATCACCACGCTCATAAAAACAGCTAATACAAACTGTAGTGCACCTTTGCAGCGTAAAATGTATATGTGAATCTATATCCGTTATCAGATTTACTCGGTGTGCTGTCGTTATGAAATAAATTGAGAAAGTTTGCGCTTCGGTGAAATCAAAATCCATCTGTTAAAAAACGCATTTTGGGCGATACGCAGTGCCACCATCCTGTGGTTCTGCTATACTCCGTTTCACCTTATGTTGTACCGCAAAGCGAAGGCTACACTTTTAAAAAAAGAAGTGTATGATATATTTCTTTATAAAGGGAGGAAAATCTTGTCCCATATGTTCCTTTAGAAACGCAGCAACGTTCGTCCCTGCAAAACGGGGGAGCCAAGTTCCTCCCTTGTCTGCGTAGCAATACTGACGGCTCCTAATCGAGTGAATCGAGCTCAGTAAGCCGTAACGGGGACGCCAGGACGCTACGCATAGCGTCGGTCTTTACGCGGAACGCTGCCGCGATTAAAAGAAGAAAAAGATCTTGCATATTTTTCGGACAGGCAATTACCTCGCACCACGGGCGATCCCCGAGGCCTGGGGTGCTATTCTGGTCACAAACGGTCACGTTCGTGTTTCTCGAAAACTCCTCCCCCTACGAACCGCGCGCTCCTATGTGGCCACAGCCCGCGCGGTAATTCCACGCGGTTTCTATGGGAACGTTCGCGAAACACTGAAAGCAACCGTTTGCCGTAACTGTCGCTCTTCGTGTTCGGACAGTGACGACAAAGTGACGTATGACCACGTCCGACCTACGTAGCACATAGCGGAAGTCGCGTAACTAGATTAACTGCGGTATTAGTCGACACACCGTACTCTCTGTTTCACTATGAGTGCGAGCTAGTGCGGGTGTAGGAGCTACAAGAACGTGCACCGAGCTTTCAACGTCCCTGTCGAGCAGGCGCGCTTGCGCAGTGCAAGCCAACGTTCGTGCAAGCATCGTTCGGGGTGATGTGCTCGTGCTTTCAACTTCTGCTTCTATTGCACGAAGGGAACAAGCCTCGGGCAGGATTCGAGAAGCGTAGAAAATGGCGGCGATGCTTGTTGCGCAACGATCTCTCGACCAACGCGTACAATGACGGGTTTTCCGCGAGCACCCAGCTGCCTTGCGATGCACGACGACTGTTTCTGGCGACAATGCCGCTTGTCGATAAGCACCGTGTGATCGCAGTGTGACCAGCTTCGCGACGAGACGGCGCCGATGAGAGATGATGACCGTCGAGCAGCAGCAGACTAATTGAATCGCACTGATATTTTTCGCAGCGGGGAAACTACAAGGGCGCGGTTTCCACCTATGATCACTATAGCTAATGCCCAGGGGATGATGATCAGAGCCGTGACGGCTGTCTCGAGTGTCGCTGTCAACCGGCTGGGAAGAGACGGCTCGGTCGACAAAACCCCGGACCGAGGCAGCTGAGGCATGTGCGAAAGAAGGCTTTTTTGTCGCCACCACGACAAGCACATCGACGTCGTGGGGTGCGTTGACTGAACCTAGAATCTAACTGAAACCATCATCATCGGTCTGAAGGAGACCGTCACCGTTCTGAAGGACTCCAACACTTTGACGCAAACACCACTTTGCCATTAACAACTTGGTGGTAAGTTGACGTTAAAACTTCCGGGTTTCTACCGCTTCGAAGTTAGTGCACGCTTAGTACTTATGTCTTCAGTTTACCATTTGTTGCGGTTTGTAGCTACTGTCAATCACGCAATAAAATCTGGATGGGTTGCTGATGGCATTTTATTGTATCAATTCGATATTTTACCTTTTTCACACCAAGCTTCTGGAATTGCATGTCAGTCATCGGACAGTCATAAGAAACACTTTTCTATGCCCTGCAATGAATTACGAACAGGAGTTTAGTCTGACAGAGTATGGTAACATTGTCACCCACTGTAGACGAAAAATGTAGCCAGTGCAATCTTGTGGATGGTTGTCATCTCCGTGACCAAGAAAAACAATAAAAATACAATTGTCCTACATTCAACACACGTGTGTTGAGGTTATGATACCAATTAAATAGATTGTCGTTTCAAAAGTGACAGTAACTCATTGAAATTAAAGAGTAGTGTGAGCTTGATTTTGAAATGTGCCTGTGATGCAGAGCAAATACGCACAGTTGACTTATCACCATCAAGCATAAACGACAAGCGGAAGAAGAGTAGATGTGTGAAGGAAAAGCGAGAATATGTACTCAAAAAGACCTGCTACGTAACGTGACGAATGTCAGCAACTATCTTGCCATTATGGTACGAGCTCAGTGGCTATGCACATGCTTAGGGCAGCCTGTGAATGTAGGATGCTCCCCTTATGGTATCAGCGAGTGGCGAAGCTAGCCGTGGGGGGGGGGTGAGGGGGGCGGATTATGGGGCTTCGCCCCTCCCACCCCTTAATCCGGCGGGCACTAGAATATACACACAAATCCCCCCCCCCCCACCCGAAGTCATGAACATCCCAGTCACCTCAACCTCCCTCCACCCTCACCCCCTCAAAAGTTCCTGGCTACGCCAGTATACTATCAAGAGCACTCAATAGATAGTCAACATTACCAAGATAAGCGAGATTTTCTTTATTTTATGCACCATATAGGCAGTGTTTCTGTCTTTATATGCATGCAGGCAAAGCACACACTGTAGAAAACTCTTGTGTGAAGGCTGCGTTCACAATGCGGTCCCTGTCAAACTTTCAAGGCGTTAACGAATTCCACAAATTAAATTTTCAACGAAACGCGTTAGTTTTGCAAAACGCTGGCAAACGTACGTTGCGATTTACATTATTCACCTTTGTCGTCCGTTGAATCAGCAGTCAGCACTACACAAACCTCAATGAGCTTGTCGTTTGTTTTCTTGCCGTTGGGGCGATCGCTGGCGGTCTTGGCGGCGGCACATATCTTTCTCAGACCGTTGGCTGCTGCCTCCGTGTTCGCGGAAGCGTCGTTCACTTTGTGTCAAGGTGAGGTTTTGAATCTTGACGCATGGCAACGCTGAATGAAGGTCTATTACCGTATTCATAATCTCAGCAAGGCGGCCGTCCGAGCCACAACAACACCACCACTTTCAAGCTTCATAACACCGGCACAAATAGAAGCCAAGTCTTGCATCTCGCCAAGTGTTATATCGGAGACGTTGAACGCCAGCTCACTGTGCTCTTTGACCCGGCACTGCCGCCGAATGGGCTCATCCAACAGCACGAAAGCATTCGTGTGCGCGTTGATCAAGCGACCGATCGCATGTCAAACCCCAGTCGCGGTCGATCCGACGAGCATCGCGGCCATGTTCTTTCGAGTTTCTCTCGCCAAGGGTACGGTTGTCGAGTTAAAACAATGCAAATACCTCGTGCATTCTTGTTCTTACGTCATTTTGTCGTCACAGCCCGAACTCGAAAAATGACTGTTAGCGGCAAACAGAGGCTTTCTAGTTTCACGAACGTTTCCATGGCAAATAGCGTTGAATCGTCTCGCGAAATGAAGCCAATGGGATAGCGAGGTACCTATGTAGGGACGTGTAAAAACGTGGAAGCCGTTTTTTATTTTTTTGCACGAGCTTTTCTGCAAATAAAGAAATACGTAAAAGACTGCCCGAGATTACGCGGTCGCGTCCATTTCTTCGGCGCCGAAGAAAGAGCATGGCTGTAGGACTACCGTCGTAATCACTGCAGTGAGCAAAGGTGCAAAGCATTATTAAAACTGCACGAAGAAACTTTCCTGCATCATCCACAGCATGTTCACAACCGGTGCACTCTGCGTCGATCTCATGACTTGTCATATATTACCACAGAGTCGTCGTCAGTTTGGAGTCTCTTTCACAGGCAAACAGGACATTTCATTTGCAGCTTATGTTCACGGCGGCTTCACAAAGGATGATCGGTGTTGCAGCCTGCCTTCACATAATATTTTCTTCTCGTAATGCCACCGTATCGTGCAGAAACAGGGAAAGCAACGACGCAAACGAGACACGAACACCACAAGGTCGTTACCGCGGTTTTCGCCATGTTTGTTTTCAAAGACCGTAGCGAAAGACTTCAAGAGAACAAGCAGAGATATCTTAGCAAAATTTACTTTACGTCATAATTATTGAAATAATCTTTCGTATTTTATAAAAGGATTATATTATTTTTCTCTGTTTCCTTCCATTTTCCGGAAGGTAGCCTTTTCTCTGTTATGCGCTCGTTCCTAACTCCCGGAGGAAGAAATAAGATAACAAAAAGAACAGGGGGAAATGCGGGGATTTCTGCGCCCCAACTGCGTGGACACGTCATCGCGACGTAGGGGATCAGTCAATTTTAGCTGACCGCGTGCGTGAACCTGAACGTTGGGGCGGAGCCTCAAGCAAGAATCTTTCTAGTTTGAGGCTCCGCCCCTTCTTCTCGATACGTCGCAACTAGAAAGGTACCGTTTGCGACCAGAATAGCACCCCTGCTAAGCAGCTATCGCAAGAAACGTAGTCAACAGCTTCGCACACATCCAAACAAGTATCTACTTTCGGAGGAAGAGCTATAGAAAATGAAAACATAAAATAGATACATGGGCTAGTTGGTACATCACTGAATGGAAAGCGCCGAATAAACAAGGACGAAGAACGAGCTTCTCATGAATTATATTTATTGCCGAACCCGGCTTCCCGGGTCGGTAAGGAAATGCGTTTGGAACGCTGTCGCTCAGTCTTGTCGGTTTCAACACTGCGATGTTAAACGGAGACAACCCAAGCCCGGCCACTGTGCACACATCATGTGTCACATTTGCAATGCCCCGTGACACGTTTCCTTCGTTAGCAGCGCGCATCAGAGAGGAGTGGTAAACCATTCGCGAAACCAAAAGTCGTTCCCGAAAGAGCGAATTCAAAGCAGCCTACATGGCTCATTGCACGGTCCAAAAAATATTGCTCATCGTTAAATAAGGTTAAATAGCTAACCAATTACTCTGCCTCTGCAGGCAGAGGCGGAAGTAATTACAAATATCTAGTAGCCTGGGGTGGCGCTAGGTGACGAGCAATTCATCGGCCACCAAAAAGAAAAAGAAAAATGTTTTGCTCTACTATTGCAATTTAGACATCTATGCTATAGACACACATATACACCTCACGTGCTACTACATACGATACACAGCTGTTTAAATACAGGAGAACATACACATACATTACACATACAAACATCAACAGGAACGCACGCTACTCCCATCACTGACTTGGTAGAGAGTGAGAGAGAGAGAGAGAGGACTGGCGAAAGAGGAAATACTAACGTGGGAGTTATAGCCAAGGGCCGAACAGTCATCGTTAGTTAGGGGGGGGGAGGGATAACAGCTGATAGAACAGAAAAGTGTGGAAGAGATGAGGGTTGTGTTTCGCCAAAGCCGACACAGCGGGGCGCGAGGAGCGCGGCTGAAGGGAGGCGGCAGCACTGATGAAGGAAGGAAAGCTTTTGTAGAGTCCAGAAATGAGCGGAGGCAATTCCGGCGGGGCACACGGTCGTCGAGACGTTGGCACAAACACGGCGCACAGAACACACACACAGAGCGCACCAGCACAGTATCGAGTGTTGAGCGCATCGAGAAGGTCATGGGGCAAGCGGTGTCCAAGTTGTCCAAGAATTGTCTCCAACTACACTGCGCTTCCGCCTTTTATACTCGTCATTTTGTAGGTACAAAGTTTCTCGATGAGCGCCTAAGCACTAATTAATACTTCCAGCTTGTTGATTCTTTCTTAGTAATGTCATACCTCCGAATGTATTTTGAACGGCTCAGGAGATGAATCTCTAAGTAAAAAGTAAACGCTCATGCCATAATTTTTGAAAGCCGAGTAAACACGCCGCTTCTTTGCGGTTGCAAGCTATCTGTTTGCTTACCCACGAATGAACGCCAGTTTCCCATCATAGTAGTTTTTTTTTTCTATTTGTGCTGTTCCTCCTGCGGCTGCGATTGTAGTCTTGAATTAATATCTCTAGAGGGAGTACTCACTGAGGTGGATGCGATGCTTCACGGGCAGAGAAATCGCTTTTCGACCAACATAAATGCAGTCAAAGTCGCGACTTGCGGCACGTGTCTAGTGCTACGCCACGGTGAACTCGAAAACCTCTAGCGCTCATCACAGCAATCCACTTAGAGGGCAATTTCTCAAGGAAAATATTTCTAGAACAGCAAAATAAAGAATAGCTTCTTCTGTCGCTTTTGCTAAATTCTACTGCTTTCTAATAGTTTTCCCGATAGGTTTTATATTAATCCTCAATAATCATGGGCAAGCCCCTAACTGCTCTTGCGTTTCTCTCGGAGCTTCAAATTTTCGAGATGGACTTTCGAGGGTCTTCATCAGCTAATAAAATACTATTTGTAGTTTCAGGATAGTCGACCATCGATAATATGCTGTCGATAGTATCACGATAGTTGACAATCGATTGTGCAGTATCGATAGTACCATTGATAGTACTATTGATAGTTTTACGGTAGTCCACTATCGATAGTTGTACTATAGTCGACTATCGATAGTACTATCGATAGTCAGACTTGGCTTCCACTGTGGATAGCATCGATAGTAGTGCTATCAATAGTTTTGCACCACTAGTCTGCACGCGTTGGCTGGCGGCCCTCGAACTCAACAAAGGACTCATCTCTCCGCCCTGACACAGACATATCCGTCGGCAGAGCGTACCAACCGAAGAGAGGCTCCTACAGCAGACAATCTCCTCCGCGATACACGCACGCTCACGCACACACTCCCGTACCTGGCTGGATCCAAGTCGACAAAGAGATGCAAAAAAGATAAAAGGCCGACAAAGAGGCGCTGGTAACGTCACCGCAGTCGGTCTACGCGGGGTTTGAAAGAAGGAATATCAGTTCCGCCGAGCCACTCGCCCACCCCGCCGCCTCCCCGTTCTCAGGCAGCCTCGGCAGAGCTGGGAAAAACCGCGTCGCCGCGTTATCGGCATGGAAAGTCGACCCTCTGATATCGCCGCAGGTAGACCGCTGTTGTTGAGATGGCGGGCGGGGACGGTCATTTATAACGGTAATTTAGGGTTAGTCCCAGCGAGTTACGTTGGAAGGGGGTGTTTGGAAAGGGAACGTCCTCGACGCGGGTCTCGTGACCTGGGACACGGGACGATTTCGGAGTGGGCGCCTGTAAACGATCACGGATGCGCCTTCGTGGACAACGATGCAGAGGCGATGGATATCCGAGGGTGAGTTTTCTCGGGGCGGAATCGAGCCGGACGCGGCCATTTTAAGTCACGTTTGTGCACGCGATTGTTGTTTCGTGGCGGGGGTGTATGCGCGTATGGTTGTGTATGGGGGAGGTAGGAAAGGTGGGAATCAAACTTTGGCTACACGTGAAGCTGAAGTTTATGCAGTGGACTCGGCTAGGGTTACTCTCAGTCTCTGCAGGGTTAGGTATGAGCCGCAGATTCTCATTTGTACTCGGCTACATCTACAATCAATTGTGAGGGAGAGACAAGGGGTTAACGTACCAGAATGAAAAGAACTAAAAAAAGTGAACAAGAAACAGTCAATATTGGTTGGCGATCCAACTTCAACCGGGAGAAACATAAAAAAATGAACAGTGCTTCCAAATTTACTGATTACACTTTAATGACTCAGCACAGGATGCAATAATCCCAGTCTGATTTCTTATCCGATTAAGCGATCCAGAATGAACCCTTCTACGGTGTTGAGACACCCTCGTCGACGTCAAATTAAACACCAAGAATTTTGTCTGCGGCGAGACTTCTGCTTTTGGGACACCATATTTAAAAGTACGCAACGGCGAATTTCTTTTTGAGTTTAGTAGTGCGGGACAATCATTTAAGTATAATTTATTTTGAATTGATGTCAGACTTGTCTGTTGAAAGTGGTTTCGTATCACTCACTCTTTAACTACCTAAAGAGGTCATGAAAACGATATCGGGTTGGAATGTTCATGACTTTTCAGAGGCGTGATGTTCCTGGTCAGGCCCAAGTATACTCGCAAAGACCGCCACTAACTCTGAAGCTTCTTTGTCGCGATGTAATTGCGAGGATAAAAGTGGACTATGTCATTTCAGTCTTGCCTTCGCAAAGATGGGTGTCGTAATTGTGAGATCAAAACCACCCGCCTGACGACAGTCGAGCGCGGCTCGTGGATTGGACAGGAGAACTGCGTGAGCTCTCGACTTCGGCTCGTACCAATCAATGCCTGGGCGGACACTCGGATAGTGGCTCGTGTCCAACCGCTGAGAACTGTCGAACTTTAACAATGCCTGGAGCTTAGCGCGTGTTTTCTACTTCGCCAACCCCAGCGCGTGGCTATGATTAACGTTGGCGGCGTAGGATAGGCACCAGGTCACGTGACCGCTTGTTCTAGCTTCGAGTTGAGAGGATAAACAATGCTTATATTTTTCGAATTTTTTTTTTTTTTTTGCGACTGCCATTACTTAGAAACGAAAAAAAACTAACGCAAGTTTGTTCCGTTATTAACGTTGGGGTGTGACTCTAAGTGGTATTTAGCAAAAGTCGAAAAATCGTTTCAGTGCCGCTTTAGACAGTACATCTATGTATACTCCGCTTCGACAAAACGCGGTAAAAAGCAAAGGCTACAGCATCCTCGAGCCAATCAGAGCGACTTAGCGGAGCGCGTGATCTTACCGCAGGAGGAGTGTACACCAACGAGCAGTGGTCACGTGCCTCAGTTTGACTTTCCGATTTGCACGCACGGGATTTTGCAGCTGTCGCTGTTGGCAAGGTCGTGGTGAAACAAGGCATAGTAAAGTTGGTTGACGTCAAAAGGTCTCCAACGTGTTTTCCGGACAATAGTCCGCACCCGGTGTTTAGTCCGAAGGCTCTGGTTAAAAAACGAAAGGCGTGTACAAATCTCTCTAATGCGAAACTAGAGCGCAGCTCTTGAGGGGGAGGAGGGAGGGCACGGAGGTGAGGGTATGCCTCTTCTCCTCCTCCTCTTCCCTTCTCCTTCTCCTCCAGTATCCTCCTCCCGCTGAATTTGCTCATGGCTGACGTGACGCGAACATAGAGTTATTACAATAAACGCTAGGGGCTCAGCTGGCGCTAGTGTGCTGTTGCATTTTGAAGCAGACAGCAAGCAGTCTAAATTTGACTTCCGGTAATGCATTTCTATGGGAAAAAGCGAGTGCATTTTCTCTCTGCGCTCGATTATAAGAGCAAATATCAAGAATAATTTGTACGTACTAGGCACATTGGAACATTTCTCAGTCACGCAGACGAAATAATTAGTCAGTTACAGCATTTTTATTTGAAATTCGTGCCATGAAAAACGGTGTTAAAACCGCTTCGTACGTGTATTTATGTGCACTGTCGGACACTGTTAGCGCGAACACGGCGTCGACGCTTTCCAGCATGGGGGATATACGTGCCAAACGAACGAAGGACATGTGGAAAACCAAGAGAGACGGCAAGAACTACGCAGTAACACTGGATAAGTAACTCCTTGTGCACGCAGACGATCAAAATAAATTGAAAGACACGTAATATAGTCAGATTTGCAATAAATAAGTACTGCTTTATTCTTTCTGCTCATGAAGTGCGAAGATGGTTGTTCTGGGTTCAAATCATCACCCGCACGCTCCAAATCTTTGCAAATAGGGGAGCCAGAGAGCAGGTGCCCGATAAAAACTGCCCGACATAGGAAATAATAAAAAGACAACCTTTCGTAGCTCACGTGCTTTATTTTTTTTTTTGCGTTTGAATGGTTTCTTTAACCGATCGTGAAGATGCACGACGGAGTCATTTTCATCCAATGACAGGACGGGCATATTAGCAATATATAAGCACCACCGAAATGCTAGCAAACCTTGAACACACTCTACATTCCTTTCGATCGTTAGTTTGCTAAGAATCGTCGCTCGTTTTCACATACCTTCTTTGAAACAGGGTTTGGGCCTGAAATAGAGCGAAGTTTAACATCGTTCAGTGGTAAAGAAAAATGCTGTAACTAAAGCAATTACACTTTCACAATACCAATAAAGGTACATACTATCTGGTACAACCAAAATGACAAAAGTTATTCATGTCATTTTCCGGCGAAGAGACAAAATTCACGGGCGTTTTCCCATAGGAATACACAGGGAAGCTGCAAAAGTAGACTGCATGCTGTCTGCTTCAATTTGCAACCGGAAGTCCCGTAGACACTAGCGCCAGCTGAGCCTCTAGCGTTTATTGTAATAACT
Source organism: Ixodes ricinus (assembly GCA_037355805.1). Lineage (NCBI taxonomy): Eukaryota > Metazoa > Arthropoda > Arachnida > Ixodida > Ixodidae > Ixodes > Ixodes ricinus. Next base: position 56,110 of record JAZHYW010048801.1, read on the forward strand.
CTATGGACACGAAGACATGACGTCATTTTCCCCGCCAAATTTAGCGGGGAAACTGAATTGGTGTTGAAATCACGCGACGCCAATTTCCCGCTAAATTTAACGGGACAATTTCCCACTAACTTTAACGGGGAAACGTCCCATAACGCAACGCGCGCGGTTACGCCAACGGTGACGCCGCTCAACACGGAAAGGGGCGCCTAAGAGCTGGGCTCTAAAACACAAGTTTGTTCTTCGATGGTGCGCCGCTGATATATATATAGTCCGTTCATATGTGCAGCCTGCTTGAGTCTTTTTGCGAGCCCAAGCGGTCACTGTCTTTTAAAGTTTCTGTTGCTTTAGTTTTAGCCGGCGTTCCTTTCATTAGTTCGATTGAATAGAAGGATTGGCGTCCTCAACTCTTCCATCCAATATCGAACGGCTTTGCGGCTATGCGGTTCGAGATTTGCAGTGAGGCTGTGTCGTGTTAAAACTAATCCTTGATAACAAATGATTGTATAGTCCAAATAAGTTGAGAGTCCGCGTAATGTAGCATATAAGCGCTTAAACGAGTATATTCCTCGGAGTCCCGCATAAAAGGTGTGTTTCCTTTCTGTCCTCTACTTTCCTTCTGTCATCATCCCGTGGAGTTTGAATGTATTCCGAACAGACCCATTAATGGCAAGAAATGCTTCATTGAAACGTACAGTTCCTGGATTAGGAAATAAATTTGCTTCCCCATATGTAAACGGTTATATTTATATTTTGCGGTCCTTTAACAATCGTATTTGCCTCTACATTAAGCCGATAAATGTTTCAATTACATGCCACTATTCAGTTCCAGATAGTTTATTCGTTACATGTAACTAATTAACCGGTTAAAGCTATTCAATCCGCGTAGGGTCGTAAAACATACTTTCAATCGCTGGAATAAAGCTATAAGACAACAGATATAAAGAAAGAAGAGACAAGAATCGGAGAACATCAGTTATAATGAATATTCAGTCAACACACTCTGAACCCAGCTTTTTAAGGCGTTAACATCCACGGGCATATCGGACGAGTAAGTCTTGTACCACTAATGATCGTCAACTGGCGCAGAATCTTGGGAGCATCTTGAATCAAAGCGCCTACGGCACTGTGCTAAGTGACAGTCACGGCTGAAGAAGCAAAGGGCGTGGCTTATGACGTTCAAGAGCCTTGCGTGCGTTCTGATTGGTTTTCCGGCGTTCTCTAATGTCGCAGTCTCATTGGTTGAGAGGAAATGATCAGTTGGACCCACCACAAGGTTTCTAACCCCTCGGTAACGTTGGCTCTAACTTGACGCGTCTGCTCATTTTTGGCTTCCGAGCAAGCTTCCTACTTTTTGGGGTTTGTTTTCAATGTTTACGTACGTCGGTTAAAGTTGTTCTTCTAGTACATGCTGCGAATGACCTCGAAAGCAGCGAAGAACAAATGCGGAACAAAGCAAAACTCAACCAACACACCTAGCTATGAGCTCCCCCTTACGCGTGTAAACACTGCCTCCAAAAAAGGAATTCCAAGGCACGTCGCCTTTCCAGCGCACACATGGGAGTCATGTTGATGCATAAAGAAGCGGCTGGCTGGGAACAGGGGTGACGAAACGGGACTTTTATTTTTTCGTTTGCTTTACAATTTGAGCGAAGCAGTTTAGAAACGCGTCCTGCACGATGGACGTGGGAAAAGCTTGAATTTTCTGCACACTTTTTCTCGCTTTCTTCCAGAGCATCGTGCATAAACCAGACTTGCGACCGTTACTTGAGAATTGTAATGGATTACAATTACGAACTGCCAAGCCCTAAACGTAATAGATTATCGTTACAAATTGCTTTCGTTTGAAAAGTAAAGGATTTGTAAAGCTAAATCCTTTATTTTTGTTGAAAATAAAAGGATTAGGGAAAACCCTTTACTTTTCGTTGAAAAGTAAAGGGTTTTTTGCTTCTGTGATGTTTTCTTTCTGTATGATTATGTGCCCACCCCCTCTGTAATGCCCGTCAGGGTCTTGAGAGTGTTGCAATAAATAAATAAATAAGTAAATTACTTTACTCGTTACGTTACAAATTGCCTTTTCATTACTTATTCGCGTACACTTATCAAGAAAGCAATAGAAACAATTCGGATGGTTTGAAAATTGTTCGGCAACACCACTTTCCATTTCTCATACGCCCGTAGTGTGATAGTCCTTGTAAAAATAAAATATTTCATATAAGAAAAAAAATGCAGGGGCACTCCGTTCACCTGTAAGTTGACAAGGCACCGAAGCTGCAACCACACCCGCCATCCCGCTAGCTTATGGCGACCGGAAATTATCCATTTAATTCAATTCATTTTGCCGAAAAAGCAGATGGAACCCGTAGCCAGTTGGCTAGTTTGTGTTAATTAAATTCTGTTAATTAAAATATTATGAAACTAAACGGAATTCTACAGAACAAAAATATACTAGATATATAATCATCATGGGAGTAATACTATTTTCATAAAACTAAGATAATGGTTTTGTGATTTAAGAAAGCAAAGGTAGGGCTTGAAATCTTTAGAGAACGCTAGCAGTGCGCATGCTCAGTAGCAGCGTCTACCTCCGCTGGGAGATTTGGAGGTAAGGAACCGATCTGCGAGAGCTCCCTTTTGAAGTGGGCCTTTCAAGCGTGAGCGCAACGTCCCAAAGCTGCAGTCTCGTGCCTGCAGCTTTGACGCACTGTCAGCTAATCTATGAACAGAGTACAGTTGCATGGAGTACTGAAAAATGCACGGGCTGCATGTGCTGTCTTCTTTATCTTTGTTTTTCGCATATTTATATAAGCCTTTAACGTGTTTCTAGTAGTTCTAGTGACCGGTAATACAAAACTTGTGTGTTTTCCTTTCGGTTATTCTACTCTTCACGATGTTTTTTTATTTTGTTGAACTTGCTATCGTTATGCTGCTGAATTGCCTGCTCATATTGCTCTAGTTTCTGTATCATGTTCATACTTTTAAGAAGTAACGAGTCATTTAAAGTAATTTGTTACCAATAGTTTGTGACAAAATTAAAATTAAAATTACTGCCGCGAAAATGTAACGTGGCAATTACAGAATTACTTAAAAAAGTAACGGAATACATCCCAAGTCTGGCATAGACTGGCGGGCGCTGTGAATCATTGAGTCGCTCGTGCACATAAGCGAGTTGTTTTGTCTAAACAGTATTATCTTTGTGTCATCTCAAGGATGAAATGTACATACACGTGCACTGGTCCGACCGACGCTCAAAGTACGCGAGTGTACTCAAGCCCACAGCTTTAACTACGTTGCCTTCGAAAGTGGATTTTACGGAAGTAGCCAATTGGAACCGATGAATAAATGAATGGATACGGCTGAACGCATTAAAATGAGTGTCCGCTTGCGCCACCTATCCATTGTTTAATTAATTTAATTCGAGAGACTTTCTTTTCTATACTTTTTGTTAAATGCCGCTTGGTCGTAATCACTGGGATATTCGTGATATGTAACTGACGCATTCGTTTTAAGCTACACATTTGCTGCAGGATGCAAAAAATAAAATCGAGAAGCGTTAACCTCGTCAACTCGTAACCAGAGCAAGCTGTCAGGTGTTCCTGCCACCAAAGTTTATTACAAGCACGTGCACTGAGTAAGACTGTGAGCGGAAACACGGTATTGGTGACTTCTCGCATTCTACTTTGAAATGCCATCGTTTATGCCCAAAATGAACACTTTCCACACCACTAATCGTGTTAATAAAAAAAACAAAAAAACGGCGAGTGTTTGTTTGCGTTTACAGTGTCGTTCTGTGTACATGCATACCTGGGTTAGCAGCGCAGTGAAGTAGTATTGGCGCTCCCCTCGATGTAGAGGTGGCCCAGTCGAACTAGAGGGCAGCCACCCCAAAGGCATTCATATCCAGTGGTTGAGAGGTAGCTCCGCGGATCCTGTCATCGTCGTCCATGACGCTGGTATTAACATCATAAGGGGCCCTATATCCGCCGCCCCCTCTTGCGGAGCTCTAGAAAAGCTGTACTCTACGCTCCCTCTGCAGGGGCAAACGAGCTTTTGGAAGAGCCGGAGGAGAGCTTTGTGCGTCAAG
>JAZHYW010048804.1:0-27583 GCA_037355805.1 Ixodes ricinus
AAACCAGGCATTGAAGCGGTTCTCGGAAACCCAAATAGAAAATCATGAAAGCTTGTTTCTACGCCTTAACTGTTTGGGCAACACTGTTATCCTTGGAGCTGTTTATCGACCCCCTCTGCTACTCCTGACTACTTGTGCAGATTATTTGACCATTTGTTTAAATTTAGCAGCCATAAAATAATCCTGGCTGGTGACTTTAATATCCCGTCCGTTGACTGGGCGAATATGTGTGGTTCATCTTCTGCAACATAAATTATTTTTGATATGATGTTCGCCTTTGATCTGACGCAGTTAGTTCAGGATCCAACCAGAGTACATGGTACCAGTCACTCAATTCTTGATCTTGTTTTCGTAAACAATTCGCTTACTGATTGCACCACATCTGTTGAACAGGGTATATCTGATCACTATTTGGTCCTCTTGACCTGTTTGCTTGAGCGCTTTTCACCTACAAAAAGAGTTATATATTCACCTTTCAAAGACTTTTCGCGAGCTGATGATACTAGCATACTCGATTATCTTGACATAAATCTTGATAATTTCACTGATACAAATGTTGATGCCCTTTGGCTAAAATTTAAGCACTTATGTGAGTACTGCCTTGACAAATTTGTACCTACAAAATACAAGCGTATTAATCGTAATAATCCGTGGATTAATAGAAAAATCGTACATCTCAAACGCAGAATAAAACGAGCGAAGAAAGCAAGGCCGGTTAACTGTGATGTCACTAATCTGCAGAGCGATCTTCGTAGCCTAATTGCTGAGGCTAGGGACAACTACTTCTCCGGTACGCTTCTAAACTATCTTAAACAGGACCCCCAAAAGTTCTGGCGCTACTTGACTGAAAAAAATAAGCCCGTTGAGCAAATCATGGTGAATGACACTGTCTCAACTGATCCTGGTGTTATAGCGTGCCATTTTAATGAATATTTTCAGTCGGTTTTCTCCGATAACCGTAACCATGATTATGCCATTTCTACCGCATCAAACTGTCACTCTGAGTTCATAACTTATTACGGCATAGTTTCTTTGCTGTTGTCACTGAAAACGAAAACAAGTGCTGGTCCCGATAAGATTCCAAACACGTTTCTACGACGGTACGCTGAGTCCCTTGCCCATTATCTTCTCATTATTTTTCGTACATCATACTCAAACAGCTCGCTGCCAGATGATTGGCGTACTGCCATAGTGGTACCTGTGCACGAAAAAGGGGATCGCCTAGCAGTTGAGAACTACCGTCCAATTTCCTTGACTTCTTCTTCGTGTAAATTAATAGAGCATATCATCTGCAGTCAAATCAATGAACTGCTGGACAGCCGTAATTTTCTAACAGAGTTTCAACATGGCTTTCGCAAAGGCTTATCAACTACGACCCAACTCGTTACTACCATCCATGAGTTTGCGCAAATCCTCGATAGGGGAAGTCAAATTGATGTGCTTTTCTTGGACTTCAGCAAAGCTTTCGATAAGGTGCCTCATGAACAACTGCTTTTTAAACTTGAACAGCTTGGTCTTCCACATGGTTTTGTTAACTGGATTGCTGCATACTTGTCACATCGCACACAGTCTGTTTCCATCGGAGGTTGCATCTCTCCAGTTCTGCCTGTAACGTCAGGGGTCCCCCAAGGGAGCGTTTTAGGTCCTCTTTTGTTCTTGGTGTACATAAACGATATTATATCAATCATTGACGCAGGTGTCCATATACGTCTTTTTGCCGACGATTGCATTATTTTTAAAGAAATAAATTCGAGCTCGGATCAGCTATTGTTAGACCATAGTTTGCATTCCGTTGTATCATGGTGCGATACCTGGAAAATGAAGCTTAACTCTGCTAAATCAACACTTTTACGCATTACAAAAAAAAGCAACCCTTTGAATACATTTATAATATCGCGGACACCCCAGTTACTGTGGAGCGGGAATGTAAATATCTTGGTTTAATTATATCGGACACACTTTCATGGTCTCCTCATATAAAACATATCTGTACCTCGGCATCCAGGAAGTTGGGTTTCATTAGAAGAAAGTTGAAAGACGCTCCGATTCAGGTTAAGCTACATGCTTATTATTCATTAGTCAGATCCAAGTTGGAGTATGCAAATGTCGTTTGGGATCCATTCACTCAGAAAGATATCCGGAAGTTGGAGATGGTGCAACGTCGAGCGGTTCGGTTTATTTACGGAAAGTATAGAAGGCTGGATTCACCGTCTCAACTTATACAAGCTAACGGAATACAGACCCTTCAGGCCAGAAGGAAACTTGCGCGGTTGAAATTCTTGTTTCATCTTCAACAAGGACAGACTCGCATAGACCCATTGCTATATATTTCCCCTTTAGCGTCAAGAACTACGCGGCACAGACATCAGTTTTCACTAACACCCATTTTTGCGCGTACTAACATGTTTAAGTTTAGCTTTTTTCCCCGTACTATTAGCGACTGGAACGGTTTACCTCTCGAACTATTTATCGACACCAACTTTGTACAAGGTCTCGAACGTCTTGATAACTAGCATGTTTGCTTTGTACATTGCTGCACCTTCATCCTTTTCGCATGGACATTAAGATTGTATAAACCTTCATACTACATCTGGATAGGTCATTTTGTATTAGTGCATGATTGAATTACATGCTGCTTGATGCTTGCTGTCCCCCCCCCCTTTTTATATATATATATATCCTGTATATTTGCTAGTTAGTTGTTGTCAACCTTTTAATGTCGTGTTATTTGTTTTTTTGTTTTATGTGTGAATGCATATGTTGTACCCCACTCCTACTTGGGCCTTCAACGACCTGTAGTGTTCTCTAAATAAAAAATAAAAAATCGCTGATTGTCAGGCGAAGATATTTCTCTAAACAAGACGCAATCAACTGCAAATACACATATATTCACAGCCGAGTGGGTAGTGGGGACAATGTCATTAGTATAATATAGAAACAGCAAAGGACTAATGACGCTCCCATATGGTACCCCTTATTTCTCGTCTAATATTTCTGAGCAGCTACCGCGACCCTCCACAAATAGTTTACGACGTTCTAAGTACGAACATACCTATCTAACAATAAACGGATTATACGTTCTAGTTTGCTGACTTTCCGTGGGGAACCAAGTCAATGGCCTTACTAAAGCGAAGTAAAGTAACATTGACGTGGCCTGCTATATATTGTATAAATTGTTTGTTTGAGAGTAGTTTTTCATAGATGGGTCATCCTGGTACATTTTGTTAATCTCTCTTCAGCGGAACTGAAGCCAGAGCACGCTGAAGCCGATCGCGAGATGTTTACTGCCGTCGCCAAGAAATGAGTCTGCTCATCCGGTTACCGAAACGGAGGACGTGCAAACCGGTGACCACATTAGAACAAGTAGGGGAAGTATCTACTAAACGAAAAAAATAACACGCATGCAATTATCCAAGTAGGCATTCCTCAATTCAGTTCTCTGTGCGCTCTCGAATAACTGTCAGTTGCTATGTTTCACTGCTGTTCCGACTACAATAGAACAGCATTACTAAGACCAAAACATAATTACCTCACGCTGACTACAGTAAAACAGCCCGACTGGCCACCGAATAGGGGCCTGGCGATGTCTGAAATTGAACGGCCTGACTTCGCCTAATGCTGAACGGCCACATTTTCACCAGAATGGAACGGCCTTTCTTGGCCAGTACTGAACGACATCATGCGGTCTAAGTGAAGCTGCCGTACTCTGGCAAAATCTGAACCAAATCCATCTAGTCTAACAACACCATCCAATGAACGGGCAGCAACTGGCTTTTCACCAGCCCGAGTAAGGCTGATAGTTGGACACTACAAGTCCGTCCATAAGCTGAATGCAAGTCCACTGAACGGCCGTAATCGTACAAGGACCATTTTGGAGTATTGCCCGAGAATTGGTTACGGAAGACCGGTCGTAGTAAAGCAGACCTTGCCATTGTCTAAGTTAAGCAGCCCGACTCAGGCAACTGTTGAACAAAATGCATCTGGCCGAACACGACCATCCAATAGACGTCCAGCAGCCGGATGTCTATCAGCCCGAGTAAGGCTGACCATCGGACACTGAGCGACCATCTATAAGCCGAATGCAGGTCTACTGAACGGCCATACTCATTCAAGGATCATTTTGGAGCGCTGCCCGTTCATCGGATACCGACGATTGGCCGCACAAAAACCGAAGGCTACCTGATGATGGTCAAAATTAGTCGGTCACCTATAGGTTGACTAAAATAATTCTTTCAAATATTCTTTAAATTGTCTGGCCCCTAATGGTAATGCTATCAATACTGCAATTCCCACATGACCCCAAGGACTAAATTAAAAGGTTCATCAAGATATTTAAGTTAAGTAGTCAACTTACCGTGACAATTATCCTGGCATCTAATATCCGCCGAGCCTGATATATACATGGCGAAGACAGAACTTGTAACAGTCTCACCCCCTATTTTTATTATGTTCAAATTAAGAGCATACACCTTATATGTGAAGGGCCAAATGAATCATATCTTAAAATAAATTTCAAATGTTGTTGGGCATGCTTCACAAATTTGATGTAGTAAGTGGTAGCTGCGATGTGGTACAGTATTTTTTAATGTTAGAAAGAAAACTTGTATTTATTCGAAGTTCCATGAAAAGCATAATTGTGCTATGAAGTAACATAAATGTAATGCTTCTTTTGTGCCAATATGAAAAAAAAAAGATGGCTGTGAGCATTTTGGGCAATGTATATAAGAACAAAAAAAAACATAAAAATAAGAAAATTCATTTCAGCTTTACTTTTGTACCGTTTTTATAATAAAACACCCTCAGTGACTACAGGAACACGTTTTCTTCAGAATATTAAAAGTCTTAACTAGGTACTGAGTTATAGGCAATTTTTTGTTTTTATTAACAGCATTGTTGTCCTCGTGTGAAGTATTTCTCCACTGTCTGTGACGTTGTTTGTAGGATGCTCGGAATTTTAATGTATGGGTTGTTAGTTTTTCGATTTGAGCATACCTGGCAAACATTGTTATTGAACCTGGTTTAAGAAAATGAATATAAATTTATATAATGTTGTAACCGCAAAAAACGAAGGTCAGTTATTAGTGGAAAAATGTATGTTCATGTGAAATGCGGAAACTACCTCTTGCGCACTCTTGTAAAATCCCAACGAAAACATCGTAATTTTAGGAAATATACAGGTGATGCGGACGAAGCTCATAAAACATACAAGGGTAGAACTGCTCTTTCCCCCAAACAAAACAGCAAAATTAGCAATTATTTCCGTGCTAAATAATGGCAGCCTTTTGCACTTGACAGATGAGTAGAGAGTTAGGAAATTCCCGCCAGGATGAAAACTTATTTTAGCAAGAATTAAAGGACCCTCGCCAGTAAGCTCTCCGTACTTAATGAGTCATAAGTGTTGTCTAATTTCGCATGGGCCACGGAAGGGCACAAGACCAATGATGAATGGCAAATAACAGTCACAACACATTTTTGCCTACATTTTAGGGACCAACACGTGAAGAACTAATAAGAAAAATAATCCGAGTTAAGGTTACTATTCTTGCTATCTACTCTTGGCACAAAAGACTCGGGTATAACTTTTTGTTTTATTGAGACATCTGAAACAAACCAAAATTGGTTTGTTTACTCATAAAAGTATGCAGCATTCCACAAAACCCTTGATTTACAAAGCACGTCTTTGCCACTCCACGGGAGAAATCTTTTTGAACTAAAACAAGTCGATCGACTTTACACAACAAACCGAACAAATTTATTATACGTTTAAACTCCCACTTGTGAGGCATCATCAGTATGTACATACCAAACATATAACGCTTTTGTTTTCTGTGTTTTATAAAATCAGAGTACTTATTTTATTTAGGCCGTCTGCCAGCTTCTGTAGCATTCTTGTAATAATTGTTCTGCAAAAATACAAACTTTCCGGCCCCTTATATGTTTTAAGTTTTATAATATACGATCTAGTGTAAAATATTGATCACGACAAGTGGAAGTAAAAAGGGTTTGAATAGCGAGTTAACCAAATTAAAAGACGTTTTAATTTCCAAATTGATGCATTTTCTATACAAAAGCAAAAGGGGGGAAGGGGACACGAAAGAATTTAGAACGTAGTCAGCTGCTTGGTCACGTTTTAGAGTTCACATGTACACAATATATAACAAGTTATTATACAATTAAGCCTCTTTAGTAATCTAGATTGAGCAGTGGCCCTCGTTCTAAAGGGGAATACTGGAAGGTTGTTTTAATAATAAGCTGTGTAGCTGTTTCACACTAACACATAAACATGTCGGCCGATACAGAGGCATTTGTTTCACTTGGTGCCGACATCGGAAATAACTGGAGTAGTTCAAGAATACTCTACGCTAAGGGTTCTGGCAATGAAAATATTTTCATAAATAGCATTGACTCGATATCAATGTGCTCTCGGGGAAAATAGACCAGCGAACAATTTTTGTATTTGAATAGTTTCTATCTTGTTACCAATTGCCAGAACTTGTAGATTAATGGGTTGCAAGAATATCAATATTTTAGAAAGCGTAATTTTTCATTTTATGAATTTTATTGTGTACAGACGCTTTTGCAGCACTTGTGCATGAGAGTCACCATAACCGACTATCAGTGTTCGTTTAATGTTATTATGTTCACATCACTTCATCATTACCATAGAAGGCTCGTCAACGCCCGTTTCAATGGCTCGGTATCTCGGGACGACAAGAGAAGGCTGTCAATTATGGCTGAAATCTAGCGCGTGTTTAAAGCGTCTATAATGTTTTATCTGTTCTCCAAGATTCTTGACCTAAAATTTCTCTGGAGTGCAATATGCCTACGTACGTCTTATGTGCGGGTATTTCACACATATCATTTTAATTAATTATAAAGCCTTCAGGTGAGCGACGGCTACCTGAGGTAACCCCTGGCTAGTTCCTTGGCTAGTACGACAACTTGGTGCCCTTCGTGGATCTCTTCCAGCAGCGAACTCTATAACTTTTCCAGCACCACAACTCTCAGTCCCAGCATGAGGCAGCCTTGGTGTGCCGACAGCTCAGTGTTATGCTGAAATAAAATGCTTCAGCGATTGATAAGATTGCCAAACCTTCAGGACATATTCCAACACGGGACTAAGCAGAGGGTCCCGCGTCGTCTCTTTTGCAGTGTCTCGACTGCGTAGTGGTAAGGAGATCAAAGGCTGTGAGCAGGAAGACATCCCCTACCTTGGTTTCTCTTCAAATATGTTCACCGACACTCTGAAAAAATAGTCCGTTTCCGCAATTTTTTCTTGAGCTCTTGAACACCTAGGAGTAGTTGTACAGCCGTAGTGTTATTGCCCATTGTTGCAGTCTTCTTGCTGCCAGGGCTGGTATCCCCGCCTTCGGTTTAAAAATGGTTTGAAGCCAAGACAGAACATGCAAATAAAGAAGTAAGCAAGAAACGTTTTAACTCCAAGAGCAAAGCCAAGGATTCCTTCCCTAGTAGACTGTATTCTTTTTCTGTTGAGGTGAGGGTATGAGATGTGTATGCTACCGGCTCAGCAGTCCTTTTTTCTACAGTGCTGTAGGACGATGCATCACATGCAAACTGCAATGGTTCCTTTAAATCGTAGTGCGCAAGCACCCTCAAAAAGATAAAAAGCTCCTCGACTTTCTTGAATGCCTCTTCACATTTATGGTTCTGAGAGTACTGAACATATTGGTGCAGTAGTTTGTAGAGGGGTGCCACTAATGTTGCAAGTTGTGGCAATAACTTTCCGGAGTATTTCACGGCTCCCAGAAGTGAGTAGAGTTGTTTCCTGTCTGCAGGCGCTGGTACGTTCACGATGTCAGCCACCTACTCGTCAGACCTGTGGATCCTTTCAGAAATTATCAGATGCCTCAAGTACTAGAGCTGGTATTGAAACAAGACAAGTTTCTTACTCTTGATGCACTCATCCCACTCAGGGCACCTCTTAAGCACCTCATCCAAGCTTCGAAACTGCTACCTCGAGAATTGCCAATGACAAAGACATCGTCCAGGTAGCAAGTCACTCCAGGGATTCGTTTCAACGTGTTGTCCATGACACGTAGAAAAATTACAGGTGCCGATGCAATTCCGAACGGCTGACATTTCATAAGGTACACACCCCACCCTGTCGTCATTATCGGCGACTTTCGGGAATCTTCGTTCATGACATGTTGGCAAGCTCCCTTAAGATCAATCTTGGACGAAACATTGACCGCCAGCCAGACCTATGAAGTTCACCCTCCTCGGCAGCACGTAGTGTTCGACGTTCAAGACTGGGTTCAGCATGGTTTTATAATCCCTTCACAAACTTATGGAGCCATCCTCTTTGGGAACTGGAGCAAGTTGAGTTGCGAGCTCGCTGCCGGTTTTAGGTGTGACGACGGCCAGGCCTTCTAGCTTTGCCAGTTATTTTAACATTGCTGTCGCTAACACAAACGAAACACTTCTAGCTTTGAGGAACTGTGGCTAACTTCCTTCTTTCAGAAATAGCCTTGTCGACGTCTGGCACACGGTTCAATTTGACAAACTACGTCAAGTGTATCAACGTAAGCAGACCAGGGACCCAAGGAAGAGTCAACATGCTCCACACACCAATTGGTCATGTATTCTTTATAGTTGCCTGTGTTGTTCAGCTCCGCAGTGGCTTCAGCTGTCGCCGTCAAAGCACTCGGCGTCTCGATAAGCGCACCGGGACTCTCGTACAGCAGTTCGTCGATGGACACCAAACCAACACTTCTTGCCACTTTATGTTTTAGTCCCGTATGAACGAGTCACGAAGTATTTGGTTTATAATAAAGAAACGGCGATCAACTTGCTAAAGACAGCCACTTTCATAGCATTATAGAATGTTTTAAAACTACCCCACATGTTGCCAGACTCAGGGTCATTCGAACAGCAATGTACTTAAGCCATTCAGCACATCATGAAACACTGTTTAGTCTTTATAACTAATAAAATATGGCTTTGCAGACAGTTGTAAATCGCAATTCACATCAGTGTGGCTTCGTGTTAAGCAAAAACTAAGACAGAAATCAGGAAAATCATAGGTGGGCTTGGATGAGGTTTATGGTGAAGAAACAAGTCAGGTTTGAGCCGCAAGATATCCTGCCTGAGTCAGGCTTGGGTCTACATTAGAAAGATTATGCTGAAATATGCTTGCCGTCTCTATGCTGATTCTCAACGAAATGCGTTAGCGTTTAGCGCATGGGTTCTGACCCGGCGCTGGGGATCTGACTCGGTCTGTATACTGTTGTCTTCGGAGAGCCAGTATGTTCTCCCAGGCGTTAGCGGCTTCAGATTATTTTACAACAACTTCCTCCCATACTCGCGCAGCACGTTATTGGATGCAGAACAAGATTTCCTCCCTCTTGTAAAACAGTAAATGGACGTGACGGGCGAACGAAAGTTCACGACGGGAACCGTGTGCCGCGCCATGTCTTCATGAATCCAGGCCAGATAAAACAACGACCGTCCAAACGAAAGACAACTGCATGTACCAGGGAAATACATTTTAACGCATTTAAGAGTACTGTTGTGCTTGGGCCTGGCATCAAATCTCTTGCTTACTCAGATTTCTCTCTCTTTATCCTCGCCAGATCTTTTTCCTGTTCACCGAGGTATCGTGAATCTATGTTCCTAATTACAAGGCCTACAAGGGCAGCATCTTGATGTCAAATGCAACTAGTATTAAACTTCGCTGGCAAATGCAGGGGGAATACAAAAACAAATATATTTCTTGCTTTCGGCACAGTATACTATATCAGAACTGTATTTTAAGAAGCTTCATCAAACACATCTCCCTTTATAAGTGGTTTAAAAATAGGTGTTGTTGAACACAGTAGAGATGCACTTCATTCTTTTAATTGCAATGAGTAAAGTGGAGGAAATTTTCTGGTACAAGCGTTAGAGTGTCATTTTGTTTATTACAATCCAATGATCCTTCCAATGGTCCTTGGGTTTTAAAAATGTTGTGATCTTTGTTGGGCACATTCTGGAGGTTCCTTGCTTATTTTCTAAAGATTCTGCTGAGTGTTTTTTTTGCTTATACCTGTATCTTTCAAGGTGTCTTCATTGGTTCAGATCCTGCAAAGCATTTCGTCAACCAAAAATAACATTTAAAGTATTTGGGAGGTTCCATCTTGCGTTCTTTTCACTCTGTAGGTGACTTGTTCTGTAGCAAGAAATGGGCTTGCCATTTAAGCATCTCTTGATGCCTCCTTAGGAATGTTGAAATAACTTGCCCTTCATGTACATATTGTTTTTTGTTGTTGTTGCCTTTGCTGCTTAGTGTTGTTTTGCTAGTTGTGCAACAGGAAATGAAGAGTTATGATTACTATTTTCCCTTTGTTTATCCTTTGTTCTGTAAAGATGATGAGAGTGCTGCTGTCAATAAAGAGTTAGAAGCCCCCAATTCAATTCAAGCTTTATTTTTCCAGGTATACACTGGACGGACCTCCAGACAAAACACTGCTATATATGCAGCTCGATCGAGTCTGGGGTCCCGAAACAACGACAGGAGCAGATTCACGAAAGAATCGCAATGCAGTTTTTAAGGTAGGCTATTACCAATTATTACATTTTTCACGCTACACAGTTTATCACAACAACAAAACAACATGTGAATTTGAAAAAAAAAAATATTTTCATTGGCTTTACGCAAAGTGCGCGCGAAGTTTATTTTCAGAAAAGGGCGAAAACATTGCTACTATGAAAATGCCATTTATTTAGGAATCTTGGAAGGTTGTGGTGAACTGATTCAAGATCATAGTTTGTGCGATTTGCAAATTAGAGAGACCAACAATTTCACTGGAAAACGTTCATTTATAGCGCTTCCATGTGAAGTTAGTTCGAAAGTGCGAAATAAAGAAATTCACAAACGTAGAAGATTGAAGCTGATTGAATGAAATAAGCGGAACTCATAGAGGTGTTCTAAGCGAATTACTTTATATTTATGAAATATGGATTTTGTTTGATAGTTATACGGAGCACCCACAATATATCGCAATACGTTTTCTCGAAGTAATATAATGCTATTTAGGTGTGTTTGTGTAGTTGTGCCTTATATAATTCAAATGGGAATTAAATAAGGCGCAGTATATTTTACGCTTAATGTTTACCGCCAAAACACGTCGGCACCTAGCAACTGCCCCCACTACTTGAGAAAGTTTTTTTCGTTAAATATTCAATGTGGTAATTCCATATCATATGTTCAGACAAGTATATGCCAAGAAGTTTTATTTTGATGTACAGCTGCAACGGAAAAAGAGTAGCACAAGTGACCGACAACTGGAGCGGCAAATTCTCGACACACGGCGCTATTGTCCCCGAGAGCGCTGATAGCGAGAGTGCCAGTCAAGTTCAATGTCCCCAACGCGGGGGTGGCCGGCAGAAAATTGAGGGATAAGATAGCTTTAAAATGGCGGAATTCGGGTGGGCTGCTTTCTGTCAGCCACCCCCGCGTTGAGATATGGACCGTGATTGGCGCTCTCGCTATCAGCGCGCTCGGGAACAATAGCGCCACGTGTCGCGATTTTGCCACTCCGGTCGTCGGTCACTTGTGCTACTCTTTTTCTGTTGCAGCTGTACTATTTCAGTTGACGCGTTTCCAATCACTAGAAGATTTGTAATATTTACTAATTTATCAACGGGTCTAAATATAATTTCTTTTGACTTTAATGTGTTAATTTTTAATTCATTGACATCCAACCAAAAGGAAAAGGGTTCTAAAAGGAAATTTGCCCTCCTTTCAAGCTCATCAACATAATTACCGGAGAAAAGGAGACTCGTGTCATCTGCATAAATTATAAATTGAGCTTTATGAGTCATGTGTACTACATCGTTTATATAAGCATTAAATAATAAAGGTCCCAGGATACTGCCCTGTGGGACGCCACAAACGTTGTTCGAGAACGGTGAGCGTTGGCCGTCACTAGTCACACTTTGCTGGCGATTCTTTAGGTATGACTCAAGCAATTCGAATGATATGCCGCTAACCCCATATTTATAGCGCTTTGAGAGTGGCGTTGTGTTATTGAGGCACTCAAAGCTTCACTATGGTCCATAAAAAAAGCAAGTGTGAGCAGTCGTTTTTCAATAGTTTCAAGTATAATTTCTTTCTGTAGTAACAATGCCGATTCAGTAGATTTTCCTTTTGAAAGCCAAATTCAACCTCTGTTTGTATAGAATGTTTCACGAAGAAATTTTCGATACCTTAAAATATTTTTTTCAGCCCCTGGAGAAAATAGGAAGGATTGAAATTTGCGCCTATAATTACTAAACATGTTTTTATCCCCTCCTTCGAAAATAAGATACATTTTAGCTAGTTTAATATTTTGAGGAAACTTACGAGAAGTTAAAAACAAATTAAATATAAATGTTAAGCATGGTGACATTATATCTAAGACAAACTTAGTAGGTTTTATCTGTAAATCATTGATATCACAGCTCTTACTATGAAGAGACGATATCGCTTCAATAAAGGCAGTATTATGATTACTGCTCTAAGTTGCGCCAAAATGCCTATCCTGCTTCATCTTCTTACGTTTTTCAAACATTTTAGGAATTTGCGCGAACAATGCGCCAAAAGTAAATGTCACTATTAGTACTGAAAATATAATAACTGAGGCCTCGCTAGATGCTAGATTGTTATATTAGGCTTGTTTAAATTTTCACAACTTTTGATTATGATAGCAAATACTGTACTATTTGATTTCTTCTTTATTAAACACTGACATTACTTGGAAGTTCGGCAATATTCTCGTGTGCGTGATCTGTTCTGACAGGTTAGCTAACTTTATTGAGTGTGCTTTTCACTGTGCACCAGTGTGCTGTACTGAAGCGACAACCACAAAAAATAGACATTGCGGTTTTAAATATTTTGTTTAGCCGCAGTCCACCGGCGTGCTAATGGAGAGCAATCGTCTAGTGCAGGACGTGGCAGGATTTCTGAATAAAGTGTGGCTATATACAAATGATGCGCAAAATTCCGACGATATGGCATGAAAAGTCGAGATTTACCAAGGTAATTTGAGTATTGCTCTAATATTTGTGTGGCCAACTCTACAGGTTTGTTTTTATTTGAACACTCGTTCAGTTATTTCCCTTAAATGGCTTCATATTTCTTTGATGGCACAATGAATACAGCAAATGAAAACTAAATTAACTGGCGGAGTAAATAACAGTTTGGGAAAAACCCTCTAACAAGTTCGTAGGAATTATTTTTAGGATGACACACCCAAATATAGGCACCTTAGCCCGGACATTACATTGAAAGATTCTCGCGGATAAAACAGATGGACAGGTGTAAATTCGAAATAAACGTTTAATAAGCGTACTTATGCGAGAGACAAGAAAGTATGAGCGTCAAGAGAAGCACAATCGAACTTCGGAGCGTCGGCGCGATAGCTGGCTAGCGAGAGTGTGCGTCGCCATTGGGAGATTGCGTCCGCGAGGCCAGGTGTGGGGCAACACCTCGTGCTCGACGTCAACGTACTTTGAAATTATGTCGGCTATAGTCCTCTTAAGCCTATCCGCAATCCCGCTGGTCTGTGGGTGGTAAGCATTGGTTCGATGATGGCTGGTGTGGCTAGGCCGAAATACATCTTGCGTCAGCTGCACCAAACACGCAATTCCCTTGCCTGCAGCTAAGATTTCCGACGCTCTGTGTTGGAGAATGATAGGCTCCATAAAAACTAGGCGACTTGCACCGCAGGCTCATCGAAAGGGCTTTCGTTTTGGCGTAGCGCGTAAGATGATCTGTGGCGACGATTATCCATCGCTTCCCTGTTGTCGACGTTGGGAATGGACCAGGCAGATCCATTCCAATTTGCTGGAATGGAGAGGTGGGAGAACCAATCGACTGAAGAATTCCGGTTGGCTTCATGAGCGGTTTCTTGAATCACTGCCACTCTTGACACGATCGTGTATACCCCTTTGAGGGATTGTGGTTTCAAGATCATACCACCATAAAAAACGTCGCCCAAGAGCAAAACGGACAGTGGTCTCCATTTGAAACCACCGCGCTTTGCAGGTCGGTG
Organism: Ixodes ricinus; assembly: GCA_037355805.1. Classification (NCBI taxonomy): domain Eukaryota; kingdom Metazoa; phylum Arthropoda; class Arachnida; order Ixodida; family Ixodidae; genus Ixodes; species Ixodes ricinus. The sequence goes on from JAZHYW010048804.1 coordinate 14,034, forward strand.
GCGCCCTCTCTCGACAGGAACGTTAAATGTTTCTATTAATTTGCACGGGTGTTCTTTAGAACGCTGGAAAAACGTTGTTCAACACGTGGCTTCCACTTGGTCACATCAACCAGTCACTCCATCTGTTTTACGTGCATAATATAGAAAATTATTCTGCAAGTTCTTCTATCAGCTCTCAAGAGGCAAGTAATACCTCTTACTAAGATAAATCTTTATTTCTAGGCTTTCGGTTGGCAAAAAACTGCGATGGTTCATTTTTGAAACCACTGTACTGGAACACTGCATGATAGTAAATTTTACAAAATAAGCATACAATCTTTTGGTTCATGTATTTCATTCATACTTTTTTGTATAATGTAGGCATAAAGTTTCACTTACCAACCACTTGAGTATTTCAGAAATCATATATTTTATTTTTCTTTAGGAATGGAACTTGGGTAGAAGTCGTTCTATAGTCGGAGAAGACACGATGTCGTCATTAAAGATATACCTTCAGACGATAAATCCGGAGAATCTACCACGGATGACGAAACCGAGATAGAAGACGGTGGTGCGGGACCATCTGAGTCGGAAAGCTCGCAGGACTCCGACGATGACCTTAGGGCATGCACCACATCAACAAGTTCATCGGCGAAGCGTTGGGTAAAAAAAGACTACAGGCCACAGCTAAACGCATGTGCTGAGGCATCTAACGTGCAATACAGCTTGAGAATTGATGCTCAAGACGAGCGGCCGGTGGATATCTTCCTGGAATTAGTTCCATTGAGGGCATTGTCTATCAGGCGAACCTTTACGCAACGCAGACGGGGAAAGGCTTTTCCCCAACTAATAAAGAAGAGATGAAAATATTCCTGGCCATTAACATGCTTATGGGCATAAAGAAGCTACCAAGCTACAGGGACTTCTGGTCAAGCCGCGAATGCCTGAGGTGACCCGTTTGTCTCACGGCAGATGTCGATGCGTCGAATCGGGGCACTCTTGACGAGCATGCACCTCAACGACAATGCCGTTGCTCTAACCGTGGATTCTCGGGCTTCGACAAGCTCTACAAGGTGCGTCCACTGCTTTATAAACTGGCGCAAACGTTTTTCACGAATTATTCGCCATTCCGAAACCAGAGTATCGACGAATCCATGATTCGCTTCAAAGGGAGGTCTGCGCTGAAGCAATATATGCCCATGAAGCCCACCAAGCATGGCTACAAGGTGTGGACTCGTGCTGACGAGACAGGTTCTGTTTGCCAGTTCCAAATCTCTGCGCGTAAGGCAGACAGCCAAATCAGCGAGCAAGGTCTAGGCGAGCGAGTTGTACGAGACCTCACCGAATGCCTCAAAGGAAAAAAACTATCAAGTTTATTTCGATAATTATTTCTCATCCGTACCTCTGGTCGAACATCTCACAAGCGCTCAGATCTATGCTACAGGAACTGTAAGAGCTAATCGCAAGCAACTGCCCCAGCTCTGTACAGATGCCGGTCTCAAAAGAGGGGACGTCGATTAGAGGATGTGTCTTCATGACAAAATGCTTGTTCTCAAGTGGAAAGACAAGAGATGTGTCACGATGATATCCAATGCTCACACTCCTTCGGAAATTAAAACCGTGAAGAGGAAGCGAAAAGACGGAGCTCGTGAATACGTTCCCTGTCCACAAGTCATCATCGACTACAACCAACATATGTTCTACGTCGATAAGGCAGATATATGCTGAACTCGTATTATGAAGTGGATCGCAAAAGTAAAAAAATGGTGGCATAGAATTTGTTTTCATTTCATGGATGTGAGTGTTGTAAATGCCCACATTTTGTTTCAGAAAATTACGGCGGGGGAGCGTGTTCCGTCGTTGAAAAATTCAAATTGCAAGTCGCGGTAGGACCTATGGGTGCTCCAGACCTCAACCCGCATAAAAAGACGAAAAGTCGAACTCCCTTCCTACAAGCCACACGTGCCACAAGACATACGCTACAACAAGTTTAGCCATCTCCCCGTCCACTCCACGTCGAGAAGGTGTGTGTTATGCAGCACAAAGTATAATCCGTGCCGTACACGATGGATGTGCAGAAGTGTGCAACGTTGGCCTTTGCCTGCAGGGCACCCGAAACTGCTTTCTTGGTTTTCATCGAAAGTGATGAACGGAAGTCTTTTCTCACTGAAACAACTAAGAACTACCGTTGTCATTGCAAATATAACATGTTTTGTGTTTCTAAAGAGAGCTTCACCTTTTTATAACCTTGTAGCTGGATAAATTAATAAATAATGCGTGAAAAAGAAATACCGACTTTATCATTTATTTTTGACCCGGTCTGGTACAGTGGTCTCTGCAAAATGTATCACCTACGTTTTGACCTCTCTATACTTAAGTGTTCGACAAAATTTATTTGAGGCACATATTTAGGGTGATTTACCGCCACGTGCAAAGTTTTAATTCGAAATTTTATTAGGAAGTGAACCTGTCCCTGAAAGGGATACAGATGGACGGACTTCGGAACCTTGGTCCAGCAGTACATCTCACAAATTCTGGAGAGTGTCCCGCTATAGCTGAGGTATCCGGCCGTCAGGTCATTGTGCCAAACTCGGAAGATCTTCCAAAGGCCGATTGGGATTACCAGCAGCGACGCCAAATTGTTGTCCTCGAAGTTCTTTTTCTAAAGTACACCTTGTCGACGGACGAAGTTTAGCAGGGCTCGTGAGAAGGCACGCAGAACTGTGCTCCCTCGTCCTTCCAGATGCTCAATGAGGGTACATAGCTCAGTATCGTCTCGCTGAAGAGCTGTAATTTCGTTGAGGATAACAGCGCCGAGAAAACACTCATAGTCATCGTCGTCGGCGCTGGCAGGAGCGTAATTAAAGGGGACCCTTGATAGACAGTCGGCGTCGATGTGCTTGAAGCTAGACTTGTAGAACACGCTTGCATCTAATTCTTGCAGCCGTAATCTACACTGAGGGAGACGGCCTGATAGGACCTTCAGGTTGGCCATCCAGCAGAGTAAGGGGTGGTCTGTGGCCATTCAAAACGGGCTCCTGTACAAGCATGGGCAGGAATTGGTGATTGCCCATACGGCAGCAAGACACTCCTTGGTCGTTGAGCACTTGTTCTTTGCCTTCGAAAGCGTACAACTGGGGTAGGCGATTACACATTCAGTACCCGCTTGTCGCTGACCCTGCACCGCTCCGAATCCCGTATTGCTGATTATGTGGGGACTAATGTCTCTGCAGACTGGTCGAAGTGGCCTAGAATCGGTGGCGAATGAAGCCTTTGCTTGAGTTCTTGGAATGCCTGCTCTTGGGGTTCTCCCTATTGGAACTTTACGACATCCTTCGTGTGATACGTGAGCGTTTCTGAAAGTTTAAAAACTCTTGCAAGAAGCGTCGATTGTCGGCACGCAACCCAAGGAATCTTCGATGAGATTTCTTGTGTGATGGTATACAAATTTCGGCTACGGCAGCAGTCTTTCAAGGATCAGGGTGGACACTTTCAAAGCTCACGACGTGACCAAGAAACCTGAGTTCGCCATTGGCGAGCAGACATTTTGACGGCTCTAGTGCCAATCCTGCGGTTTTGATCGCTTGTAAAACGACCCGAAGTCATTTAAAATGTTCGTCAAAGTCACCTGAAAATACCGCAACGCCGTCAAGATAGACGAGACAGGTTTGCCGTTTTTATCGTACTAGCACTGTGTGCCTCAAACACGATACCCCAGAGTTCTGTCCTTCTTTTTGACTAGCACTACCGGGGAAGCTGACGGACTGCTTGAAGGCTGAGTGTTAAGGTCGACAGTGAAGATGCCACTCACTTGTTGCTCTTGAATGGCCTATCTCTTTTAAAGAGACTTGGTACGGCGACTGGTGGACTGGCGGTGCCGTTGACGTTTATAACACACAATGCTTCGCGATCGCTGTTTGGCGCACTTTCGACGACGTGGTGAAACAGTCGCTAAGCTCGGCGAGAAGTTCTATTAGCTGTCCACTTTGCGGAGCCAGGAGCCTCGGGTCTATGCGAGCGTCAAGGGGAGAGTACATTTGTGCGGCGACCATAAAACGACCTCACAGATGGCGGTGATTGAGGCTGTGTCCCAGAGTTTCTCAACGTGACCAACAGCAGTACCTTTAGTAACGTGCTGTGCCTGCCATCAAAAGTTCCTTACGAGAACCACTGCATGCCCGTATTGAATTTCTGTTATCCCTCTCGCGATGGCGGTTTCTCTTTCTAGGAGCAGCTGAACGCTACCCTGAAGCAGGGTTTCACCGCAGGTGATTTCGCCTGCTCTGACAGGCACGAAAACACACTACCGCGGTGGAAAGTTAACATGGTATGTGAGGACTCGGATAGCGGGTGATATCGTTTTAGTATCATCCAGCGGCAAGCGAGGTATTCGGAGCGTCAACTTGTTAGCTCTCAGATCGATGACGCCGCCGTATTCGGACAGAACGTCGATTCAGAGAACGATGTCTCTCGCTCATTTATTGAGGACAACAAATTTTACAAGGCACGTCTCACCTTGGATCAAAAACTTCTGCAAGCCCTCACAGTCATGGACAACGTAGAATCCAGCGAGCCACTGCTTGTAGGTCACATGCTTCTACAGGTAGTGTGCCAAGCCACTTAAAGCGCCGTGTCAATGTTTCCGGGAACAGGGCTTGTTCTGAGAAGCGCAGAAGCCCTGGGAGTACCTCTTCATCAGAGAACTTCTCATCGATGTCAATCGTCTCGATATGCGTCATCCCGTTAGACTCGGTGTCCTCCAGGTCCTCTGTCCAGATGACAAATTGGCACCACTTATGACCAGTCACCACCATTTGTGCTTTGAGACTGGAAGAAATGTAGATGCTCCCTCTTCTGTCTCACCCCATGTCCATCAACTTCGTCGCATAAGTACTTTAGCTTAACGGGTTCTTGTCCCGTCTTCCTCGTCTGCGATAGGAAATACTTCACCTTAAGGAGGCCCGCGTCAGCATTGACTGTGACGATACTGTCGGGTGAGGCACCAATAAAATTGTACAGTGGGTGCAGATGCAATCCCGTCTATTTTACTTTAACTTATATGTAGGCCCCCATCAAGAGCTGCACATAGGAAGCCACAGCGTCTCGTTCATGCTTCCTCCCATGCACCATTTCCCTTAATGACAGCCCCCGGCTTCGGGTAAATATTTTTTTGAGCAGGTAATCTTGCTTTTCACAGCGGACTGCAGCTGCAAAGTGCGATGCACTTACGGGGCCCATTTTTTCCCGGTGTCCCCTTGCGTTGTCAGCCTGACCTAGAGTGTCTGGAGTGATCTGTGCCCTCTCTGGACACGAAAACACCGAGAGCGATTGCATGTGCGCCTGCACAGTGTCTAAAGCAGAAGTTGCCAAGAGGTCCTCGCCATCACATCCGGGCAACGGTGGCTTGGGTGGCACTGGCTGGCAGGCACCACCACCATACCTCAGCAAGAGCATTTTGGGAGCTACCGCAGTCAACCCCCTTTTAGCTTGTCGAAGTTTCTGGATTAGACAGGACAAACTGACCCACAGAGGTCAAACGAGCGCTTCCGCTTCACGGATTCGGGCTTGTTTAAGACAAACTTGCGAAACGTGACGTCGCTTAGGGGCATTAAAGCGTCAAGTTTCTTTGCTGAATCGACAGTTCTTTCTGTTTTTAATACAGACTGCATTAGAATATTAATTATTTTAGCTTTTAATTTAGTATTTAATCTCCATGCCTAGCATTTTTGCAAAGCTATCAGCAGGGCTTGGGTGAAGCTCTTTTTATATTTGCGTCATTGTTGCAGCTCTTTGCATTTGCTTAACAATCAACCGAACGATATGAATAAAATCCAACTTGAATTTTACACTTCCGCTTGCCATCGTTAGAACAAGCTGTTTGAATGACAGCCAATTCTTCATAATATAAATACTAAAACTTGTATAACTGCTTAAATGATTTCGTATCACAAATATGAGGCTTCACCACACATTATGATCCCACCCAGGTGCATATTTTAGTGGTCTAGGGATAGTGAACACAAAAACCTTTGATGGAACGATCCAAGCACAGGGGACGTCGGTGCCGGCGTTCTGGTACGTGCTGCAGCCCTCTTCCTAAGAGAGAAGCACGGCCGCAACATGCTGGCATCTCTGGCTCTTGCTGCAAAGTAGATAAGTATATATTATTATAAGCATACACATATACATTGTTATAGAGTGTCATATTTGCCCCAGCCTCAGGTTTCCTTCAATGATGTACCTAACCAGCTCGCATGCGTACTTTCCTTCCTTGCGATGTTTATTACATTTGACTTGGCACAGATAAGCCAACAGATCCATTGTTGAATCCTCTTGTAAGTGGTACGCAGCACTCTTAAACCGAACAACGTACTCCTGGAGGCGATCATCTGATTCGAGACCCACCGTAATATTTTTTCAAGGTCATAGATTTCAAGGGCAAATGATTTCTCGGGGGCAGGCTTTGCCGCCTTGCATCGCGTTGTTTGTACGGGGGACTGTCTCGCGATGTTTTCGTATTTGTATTTCACAGGGAGGGAAAGAGGGGTTGGAGGGAAGGGGAGCTGCCGTACCTCGGCGTTTCGCGGTTCGTGTAGCCGCGCAATATGGAGACAACTGAACCTGAGCCTGAGCTTATCCCAAACGCCACCCCACCCTCTCCTCTGTTCCCCTGCTAACCACTCACCCGAAAACTAAGCGAAATATTTGTAGGTGAAACCCGCCCCCCCCCCCCCTTCCCTCCTCTTCCAAGAAACCCTCAAGACAAGCCACGAGATGCGGCAAACCCCACTGACAGGGATCACCGCCCGACAAGTTCTGCAGCTATGGCGCTTTACGTGAAGCTTTTGCTGATATTCCTTTGGATGCGCACCTTTGTAGCCAAAAGGCTCAACTAAGGGAAGACTCTATATCTTGATCGATAACTTCCTTCACATTCCAAATCGAAGGCGTTTCTAGTCAAAATTTGCCCTCCATGAATTGGCAGCTTGACGCAGTTGATTTTAGACGAACGCGCAGTTAGTGTTGCTATTAGAGAGTTATAGTAGACCGTTTTCGTGCGCCCGGTCCACTCTGGGGCGAGCGGAGTCGCCACTGCGCATGCGCGGCCCGCTCTGAGTTAGTGCGTAGTTACCGCAGGGAGCGTACGTTCCGCTCTCTACGGCGCAGAGCGAGGTAGGAAGCAGTTCCGCTCTTCCGCTCTCCCCGACAAGATGGCTGCGTCCGATGTGGGGATGTCATAGCAGCCCGTGCTGTGAGCGAAAATCGCGGCGCTTCTTCGCATTTCTTTGACAAATTAGATCTTCTATTTCTCGCCATTTTAAGTGAGACAGCAGGAGTCGTCTCTGCAACGTACTTCGCCGCTTCATCACCGTGGTTCTTTGAACGCAGGTGCGGCGACGCGGAGGGGGCCAAGAGAAGGCAACAAGAGTGGCAGCGATCAGCTTCGTCTTGCCTTGCCTACGAAAGCATCACAGCTGGCCAGCTATCTCAGGTTTTCTAACTCACTTTTTTTTCTAAATATAATTGCTGATTACAATAAGTGCACGTTTATTTGTAAAAGGACAGTTTTGCATACAAAAAGGATAAACCAGAGTATTTGCATTGAAATGTTTTGTCCAACTAGTACCACGAACGTCCGCTTTCGGGGCTGCGTACGTCGCTGTTCCGTACGCTCTAGCTGCGCGATGTGGTGAGCGGAAAACGGTCTACTAAAACTCGTCTTCGAAGCTCCGCTCTGCACCCCTGCATAGCGGGCCGCGCATGCGCAGTATGACGTGCTCAGAACGAAGGGGAAAATGAAAACGGTCTACTATAACTCGCTATTAACGCCGCTATTGCCTACCATTAAAACATAAACTACAAAAAAATACATAAGAGTTTTTAGATGTTGAGTAACCCACCCCGCGACGTACTTGCACGCGGCACCCTCGATGACGCCGGTCCCCTTACTGAACCACACTGTTGCGGTGTACGAAACTTTCTTCATCGAAGGACGAACGATGGCTTGCACAAGCCACATTTCCGAGTTTCTGCACCAATTACACATCACGTGTCGAACGTAACCTTTTTCTTTGAAGGACCATCCTCGATGCGCTTGTCGTATAATATATGAGAAGATACAGGCTGTGCATGCAATGGCCCCAGACCCCAGTTAATGAACATGATCAAAACCCACGAGATAAGCCAATTTCAGAAATATTTTGAGTACCGTTGAAGCATAGCAGGGTGCAAAGTTGCCACTTTTGATACAGGCGCTAAACTAGAAAACTAAAAAAAAAGAAACTAAGAAAAGAGACAGATGATAAGAAACAGTGCATGTGCTCCCATATATTTAAACGTAACTGCGTTTTTGTGGTATTCTAAAATGCACAGCCTGTTCCTAGTTGCGATTATGTTTACTTTTTCTAATAAAACACATCAAATTGATCCACAAAATGCCACAAAACTTTTATTCTTAGTGGCCGCCAAACCTGATAAACTAATGCCAACACTAGTAGTGTCTTAATGCAAGCATCCTTTATATAAAATTTTGGACTACCTAAAGCAGTGGTCTCAAACTCATGTGAGTGTGGGAACCAGATAGCAAACCCCCAAAAAGTCAAGGGCCAAGGTAAGGCACGGCGAGGAGGGGGCGGGGAGGAGAAGGGGGAGGGTTAAGAAATCTGTTAGAGGGGGACCTTGTGATCTCCGCATTTTGTAACTTGCAATTTTGACAGTGACATTTTTAGCTGTGATTCGTTTGTAGCACTTCTTTTGACGCTTCCCTGATATGAGCACGACAATTAAAATGGTACCACCGCCAATCTACTGGCATTTTCAAGAGGACAGGAGATCAAGTACAATATCGTTCCAGTTGCTTACCTCACTCGGGAATTATTCCAGCTCAGCATGTCTAGAAAACAAACTTCTTTATTCGCCAGTTCGTGCTTTTTGAGGACTTTTGATATTACCAGTCTCAGAAAATTATCCGTATTTATTTTTAGAGTATTTTCTAAGACTGGTAATACCAAAAATCCTCAGAAAATACTTGTATTTTAATGGTGATATTCTTGAGGGCAAGAACCTAGAGCTCATAGCTTTATCTTCGGTTGTTGCTTCTGACAAGCGGGAGTTCGTGCAGTTGAAGTTCGTCCTTGAGCTAACAGATCGTGGCTACAGCCTAGTAGCGGAATTGTCGTGATAAATACTACAAAAAGACCGGAAGCAAAAATTAAAAAGAAATCCGGCAAATGAAAACAGAACAATATTAACTATGTGAATAACTTATTCAGATTAAAGAAGACGGCAGTCACACGACTACAAATCTGCTATGTTTTAGCAGATATTAAAAAGATCGTCGCTCTGTTCGATGAATACTACACCTTAGACATCATATTTTTGAGCATAGATCTTACTCTTCCCTACCCATACGTATTTACAAATGACCGCGCGATTTTTTGCAATGGCCTGAATAAGCTAGTCTTTTTAGGGTAGGCGCATAAATGTTCATTAACAAAAACGGGTGTGTCAGCGCGGTGCCCCATTCCTTTGTTGGTGGGTCGCTTTGACCTTGCTTTATTTAGTACTCAATCACTTTTTTCTCGGCGAGTCAATTGCACTCTAACGAGTATGGTCGTTATATTCCTTTTGCGGATGGTGTGACAGGTTCCCATGTCAGACTTATCGATGGGTCCACCTATTACTTCACCATGGTGAAGTAATAGGTGGAAAACAAGCTTGCAGATCGCTGGACAAAGATTATTATTTCTCTCACTACAAATTTATTTATATCCAGGCTAAAGACACGACTGTGCTGTTCGCATTGAACAAAGATCATCTGGGTTTGCCTTTCTTGCTCTCTCAAACATCAAACATGGGGATCGCAGCTCTTAATTTTCTCTTTTTAACTCATTATCCATCGAGTTTTCGGACTTCGTCTTCCGCTTGATTTCCTCGAATTCTACATTTCTGAAGTCGTTGCTGGATTTCATTTCGCGTATATCTCTTCGGAGCTCTTGTATCTTGTTACAGAAGAATCTCTACAACGTTACTCTCATCGCTCTCCATTTGTTTTTCATATTGTCACGAAATTCGGCAGAAACGGCTAGTAATGTTTTTTTTCCCCTTGCAGCCGATCTGAACGCAGCACACTTAAAAAAAAAGAGTGAGTGTGGCAACAGAAACGGCAAGTTTACCGAAAAACTTTAGGTATTTTTAAAAGTAAACAGACGACACACCTGCAGAGGAGCAGAGATTCAGACGGGCGTGATGATTACCATTGCACCTGCCATGTGAAGAGTAGATGCAAAAATTCCTCTTCTTATGATATGGAGCGGCACTATGGCGCGGTCAATGCCAGGTGATGCGTGATGCAGACGTTTTGCGCCGTATCAGTGCCACATCGAACAACACTACCGATCCTCGGCGCAGGCCTAAAGTTTCTCATTCCTAATTGTATCATTTGTGGGAGACGAGGGTGAAAGACGACAGGTTGAGGGCACGTGATAGGTGGTAGGCCGAAGAGTGACGAGCTGGCGCCAGACAGAGCGTGCTGCGCGAGGTGGGGGCCGGGCAGGAACGACGGAGCCGGACTGGCTGGTCTACCCCATGGTGATCTTCGGAGTTATCCACCAGCGAGATTCCGTATTGTCACTCCCTGGGTGACGAGCAAAGCGCATACCGAAGGGGGCGGGGCGATTAATAGAGAGTTTTAGGGAACCGGAACAAAATACGATTGATAAACAAAAACGATCAATACCTGGGATCGGGCAAGTTGACCGATCGTGTGCCTCTAAACGGCTTTAGGGGAACCGTATTTGCAGACGAGAGCAGACGATCGGTACAGGTCGCGCCCCTGGCAACGGGAACCTGCAGCTTCGTTGAGAATGTAGATATTTGCGTGTGTTTGTACAAATCGCAGACTCTGAAGTAAATAAAAATCGCACCCTAAACATATAGAGATTCTAAAACAATGTATACCTACTTATAGTTCGTCTCGTTTTTTTACTCGAATGAATGTGCTTCCGTAATACAAAACCTGGCGCTCCATGGCGTGTCGCCACTGGCACTGCGAAGTTCTAAAATGTTCGTCTGCTAAAGGAGCAGACGAGCTTTCCGACAACAATGGCGCTCGATCTTTCTGACGATGACTTGGAGTAGGCTCCATTTGGCGAAAGCAATTTACAAAACGTTCTTTTGTACGACTGGCTGCGCACTAAGAGAAGGCGCTTGTTGGCGGCAAGGCGTGGGACGTTCAACTTTGCGTCGATGGACGAGGAGGACGTCGTACGGCAGTTCAGGTTCACAAAGGAGGATCTGCCCCATCTCCGATCGGCGCTTCGCATCCCGGACACGTTGAAAGCCAACGGCTGAATCTGGGTGTCAGGGGTTCGTTTGCCACCGTATTTTTTGGGGGGTGTTTTTTTTTCAGTTTACCCGCTTTATATTTTCGGGGAATAAAATAGTTTTTCGACCGTACATGGTAACTTGTTTTGTAAGTCATGCGTTCTCAGTGGGCAAGCTTTGGTGTTTTACATCAGCCAAATATGATGTTTACTCCAACCACGTCCTTATGTGCTAAAAGTCGCCGACAGCAAACTCGATTTGACACACAAATAAGGACACGCTCGCGGGCGCTTACCATCAACATGCGAAGTCGTCTGCAGCGATCCTGCGTCTTTCCCTCGAGGCCCACTGCAAGGTCGAGTATTATGAAAATTATGGACAAATAAAACTAGGAATATTTATTCGCGAAACAAATACAAAAATAATAAAAATATACTCACTTTCTCAAGTTGAGGCTGCCATTTTTCTTGTACAAAGTTACGAGGAGGTCAATCCGTTCCTTCGCTCCTCGCAACGAGAAGTTCTTTTTCGACACCGCGTTTAAGCCTTTAAGGACGTCATTCCAAAGGGCTGGAGTAAAAAAGGATTAGCGCCTAGCACTTTCCGAAGTAGGAAGATATCATCTTCCACTGAAACCCGCTTGCGAGGAGGAGGCGGAGGGACGGAGTTAGATACGGCGCTCATGTTGCTCTCTTACGGTAAAGATAGCAGACGATCACAGGCGTACGCCCGCGAACCGATCGTTGAGCGGTGTACGGTACGACCACGAAAAATAAAAATAAAGGAAAACCTGTAACTTTACTGCTGTGCACTTACTAAACTGTCACCCAATATTCAAAGGGCTCGTTTTATAGGATATATGTGATTAGCATTAGAACACAAATCTTTAATTCATGCAACATTTTTTAAACTAAAAAGTATCCAGAGCCTTGATGCAGAAGGCTGTTGCTCACTCTGTTGACACTACAGATAACCCTCAGTCATAAAGCAGCTGTAAAAACGGGTGATAAGGGCTCGAAATGCACATCCCAACGTTTGTATAAAAAAAAAAAAAAACTTAAAATATAAAACTTAAAATATAAAAAATCTTCAAATATATATAAAAAATACTTTAAATAAAAAAAAACTTAAAATATAGTAAAAGAACGTTAAATATAAGAAACTTCAAATATATATTTAAAAAAACTTCAAATATGAAAAAAAATATATAAAAAAACTTAAAATATAAAAAAAAACATAAAATATGAGAAAAAACATACATTATAAAAAAAAACTCTACATATTAAAAGAAAGAAAAAAAAAGGTGTATAGGCAAACCGGATTTGAACTCTCCATTACCACTCCCCTACGTGCTCACGAAATTTACGCTCCATTCCACTGAGCTACTGAGCAGACGATTTCCGCTTTTGCTAAATATTAATTTATCCCTATTGAGGATGTCCTATTGCGTTTTGTTCTGTATTCTTTTTCTTATTTGCTGAATCCACCTTTATGCTCTTTCTGTCACATATGGTATTCTTGCCAGGCACTACCACGAGTTATTTTATTCTTGTTTGAAGCCACGGCACGCTCTCTCCGCCAGCGAGATAGCCGTTTTGCTAACCAAGCGAGACTGTCCCTGTCGGTCACTGGTCGTGCCGGTCGTGACTTACGGTTCGACCACCGCATTACGGTAAGATCGCAGAAGACAAGCGCATGCGCAGTTCGTACCGGAGGGCCCATCATACCGTATCGGCTGTGCAAAAACGGTTCCCTAAAACTCTCTATTAATAGAGCGAGAGTACCACAAAGAATACCACAAATGGCGCATCCAACGTGGGGCCCGGTCGGCATGCCTCTGCTTTTATTCTTCCACAGGGAGTCCCGGATTCGTTGCGCGGGTTTGGCGACTTGTCTCACAGCAGAGTTCAGCAGGTGTCTCCTCGTTTCGAGTACCGAAAGGACTCGAAAGACGAGGTTGTGGACGCGCTCTCTCGAGCACCCCAGAATAACGGTTGGAAGGAGGTGAGGCAACCGGGCAGTTTACGAGGCGTGCGGCGTGAGTTTCTTAGCGGGTGTCGAAACAATTGCGGGGATAGCAGTTGGCACCGGGAACGCAGGCAGGCGAGTTAATGAGCACTACGATTTGTATCTGCTGGGCCAAGACAGGACCGATGAGTTCCTAAAGCCCGTATGGACGTGAACGGAATGGGACGCTGACGCTTACATCGATTGTCACACGGTATACGCGGCCGTTGCGAAACGCA
>JAZHYW010048806.1:0-138531 GCA_037355805.1 Ixodes ricinus
CCGTACGCCTGATGTTTTTTTTTTCTTTTTTTTCTTGTGCTCGAACGATTGAAAACTTAGGTTAGGCGTGACGATGTTTCGAAAAAGCCGTACGGTCTAAAACTATATGAAGCATATACTTTCCCACAAAGTAGGCGAGCCAATTGCTGCGTTCTACAGAGAAGGACGATCGATGCTAAGAATATGATTCGACGTAAACGAAAAAACAAAGCAAAATCAGTCCTGAGGATGCTGAAACCTCACGCCTATTGCCACAATGCCGACTTTTTTTTTTTGTAGCTTTAAACATTTTTTTAGCTTCATCATTTGCCGATTTCTTTCCGTAGACTGTAGTGGTTGGCTCTGCTAAGTGCTTTGAAAAAAGGAAACCGGTGCTTCAGAAATCTTAGAGTGTAGTATAATACAAACGCGGGGAGTCCCGTGTTTCGCTATCAGATGAGCGTTGCTCCGAGTTGAGATGGAGGTGGGAAAAAAAGAATAAATTTGTTTTTGAACAAAAATAATTTGCCGTGAAATTTTTTTGTAAGTTAGGCACTCGTTTTAGTTTCTAAAACTAGGAGAAAAGTAAAAACAACAAAAAAAAACGAAGTATGCGAGTTCCGCGTGTTTTTGTTGGCGCGGTTATCGGTCATCGGAGAGCTGAGCTCCAGCGCGGTGGCTTCCCCTCACTATGGCTTATAGAGCAGAGAAGCCAGCTTGCCGTTTGCGTATTTAAGTATAGCTGTGATTCATACGGCGTTCGGGTTGCTGCACAAAAAACGCGATGTTTTCGTTCGCCTTCACGGGTTTGGTGAGAGTAAAAATGCGACTACGACAATACGCATATCACGTAAAGGGGTAACCTGATAAGGACGTTCGTGGACTGGAAATGCGATGCCATACTTACTGAATTTGATTTGTAAGCGATTGTATAACATATATCATAAAAGCGTTCTCTATTATGGCACCATGGCTCTTTCGGAGGTAACACTCAGCATTTACTTGTCTCGTAGAGCGGACATTTTAAGGCTATGCCTTTATTATTTTTTATATTTTGTTTTCAATTACCTGTGAGTGAACAAACGCCCTTTTAACGCCCGTCGTGTGTTTTCTTCTCTTTTTTTGCGTTTTTAGAAGGATTGGGTGGCGCGCGTCAAACAGAACACTTACATTTTTACTTCATCCTCAAATTTACAGTAAAATAATTGAGTGACAGGGAAATGTTATTAACTCTAGTAAAACAAAAAGGGTCATTCTACAGTCTACACCAACCTTCAAGAAACGTATTTATTTGTCGTCGCACGGTCTGGTGCGTCCAACAACTGTGAATTACATAACGGGTTCGAAACTATTTTTGTGACATTTCTATCGCAACGCAACAATAATATCAGATTTAAAGCTATTCTATTTTTCTTATTAACTAAAAAATGATACGGAAGCTCCCGCTCTAGTGCTGCGGGTTGCTTCCGTGCCGTAATAATAAACAATTCTCATGCATCAACTGACTAATCTCATTATTTCAATCAGCCAATTCGTCAATATTCAGTCTGATCAAAAATCTGATGAGCGTTGCCTTTATAAAGTAGTTTTATTGCGGCACTTCTTTTTGATAAGGTCGCAAGGATTATTACCTCGAAGTTTATAACATTGCAACGCAAGGGGCAGCACACACGTTACAGTAGGTGATGTGGGTGAAAGCAATCAATTCCTCATTTATTTCGATGCAGATGCTATACAAGAACCACTTCAACCTGATCAGTTGGACAGGATAACTATAATGCTTTGTAGGTACCATTGCTCGTTCGGAGCACAGCGCAAGCATTAGCAACAGTTTCAAGTCACGTAATGTTTTTGTTGAGGGATGCAGCGTGTTTGCCAAATGCAGGAACGTACGCCCAAACATATTTCTCACAACCCAATGTTCTTAAATTTTTAACTCATTCCTTTTTTTTTCTTGTATTGCTTGTACTGCCTCAAATTGCCGCGATCATTCCTTTGTTGTGCACGCGAATTCCACTCCACTGCATGTTTAATTTGATTCCGCTTCATCGGCACCTACGTGTTGCGCGTCCCGAAATAAATTCCATTCAGGCGTAAGTGAAGTATTCCGAGCAGTAAACCGCATGCTTACATCGATCAGACACGACACACGAAAACCACTAAAAACGTTACCACTACGATGCAGCATATTGAGGAACGCTGGAAACCGAGCTCGTGCTTCAAGCGTGCGAGATGGCCCGCGACCGCGACACCCGGCCGGCGTACCGAAACCAGTCACCCGGGGGACGTTATCAACGACTCCGCGGTTACGAGCCCGGCGAGGTTCGCACGCGGGCGTCGACGACGACGACTGCACCTCGGGGCACGCGGCGCCTCGTCTTCCAGGACGCCTCTCTTAATTGCAGCAGCGACGCAGTCTCCTGCTCTAATCAGTAGTTAACGAGTTGGGGATTGTCGCCTCGTGCATTAGCCACGGGCGCCGGTCTCCGCGTTCCCCCAATGTTGCTGCTGCTGCTGCTGCAGTCGACTGCACTATCCACGTTGTTGTCAAGCATGCCTTGTTTATATATTTATATGTGTTTTTTCTTTCGTCCCTTCTTGTAGTCGCGAACTTTGTCACATTCCTATTTATATGCGAGTCAGCCCATGTTTATTTATTCCCCAACATGGAGGACACTTAAACAAATAAGGATTCTGAAAAAGAAAAAAAAATGTCTTTTTTTTAGACTGCTAGTTGTTTACCGTTTTTGCGCGCACGAAAAGTTTTGCGGCAGGATGAACCAAAGTACATAGCTGAACTGTGAGGATGGTGATTCATCAAAAACAGCCAACAATATGCTCGGATGCTTGCCGTTTTTTATCGAAAGATTTTTTCTGAAAGACAGATTGAACGAGCTAATCTTTAGCCTGAAAATTATATGTTTGCGTCATGGTCATCGGCGTAAAACACTGCCGCGGTTGTCAATACTTTATTCAGCTGGTTCGGCATAGCCAAACTTAGTTGAGAGTGAATAGGTGCGTGAGATTTATGGAACGAGTTGTTTCGTTCGTGGTTTTAGATCCAGCGTGCAACGATAAGACTTGTGCCAGTTGCAAGCTCGCCTTTCTGCCACGCGAGCAGTAATGTCTGGTTTTCGTTGCTCAACTGCTTATATCTTATTTTATAATACGTGACATTTTTTCACTAAACTATCCTTCAACGCAAATCGTGTGACACCCAAGACTGCAATAAAATAAATTTTAAAAATTGGGAAACTTTGAAGTTATTTCAGACGTTTCTCCTCCCGAGACTCGAAAGTTTCTTCGTTTTTTCCTTTGTCACATTCTCGGGTGTTACACAATATGATTAACTATGCCTAGTTCGCGCGCACACTTGCCGTTGTTTTCGTTATCGTTCGACATCTCACTCCCGTTTATTCGCATCGTCTTTATCACCCCTCTTTTTTTTTCTCCGCACGAAGTAGAACACGAGCCCCATACCATACGGTTAACATAACCGCATTGCCTATAATCACTGACAGTAGGCGGAATGGCAGGGCGTCTCGCTTGGACGACCGGCCTTCGGCACGCGTTCCTTACCTTCCGGCTTGCAATGGCTTCGCGTGCACGCTCGATGCTTGCGCAACGGCGAAACGCCGTTGAAGGCAGAAACCTCGCGTGGGGGGGGGGGGGTTGCAAAATACTCATTCTGAAGCCCTTCAAGAAAAAAAATTGGGTTGTGTGTATGTTTACACAGCCTAGAACTTGGTCTGCCTCAACGGGCGACGAGTCTCCCAGCTGTAGATGAGCAATTTAGCCAGTGCAGTACAAACCGCTAGCCTGGGGTCTTTAACGTGCACCACGCAGTAGATGGTACACGACCGCACGCCGGTACGATGCTCATCCAGATCGAAACGGGCAGGGGTGGGATTGAGCCCAGGATCCCTGGGTTCTGCAGCTTCAAGAAACGTTGGCAGTCGCGATTGCGTGGGCACGAAGCGTGTGATTGGATCCGATTCCTCGCCGAACGCTGTCGTCACACTCGTTTTCAATACCGAGCTGAGCCGAGTTCACGACGAAGCCGCGCTATGCGGAGAGCAAGTCGTCCGCTTCTTGCGCGGAAGTCGCGGTGACGTCAGAAGGACGCCGAGCTCTGATTGGCTTTGACTGAGAGGATAAAGGGTAGACCTCAATGCTAGATGCCTCGAAGTCTACGCACTATTTTTTCCAATCAGCCAATCAGAGCTCGGCGTCGTTCTGACGTCACCGCGACTACTGCGCAAGAAGCAGACGAGCTTGCGCTCCGCATGGCTTTGGCGGTGCTTTCTTTAGCACAGCCTTAGCTGAGACACCGCTTCTAGCAAGCCGGCCCTGAAACTCACCCATGCCGTCTTCCTCCTGCCAGCGACTATAATACAATATGTGCCTCCCTCGAACACCTCCAATGGTATCAAACGAACCCTCTCGTCTCTAAAACGGAGTCTCGAACGAACGACACCGAACTAAAAAGGAAAAAGAGCAACGACGACGACACGGAACAATTCAATCGCCGCATAACGGGCAGCAGGCGGCACACTGCCGCCCTCCGTAGCTCGCCAATCATTCCGAAACCAGGGTCCACACCCCTGGGCGCCGCCGAGACAAAGCCCCGAGCCTTCCCGGGCCGACTCCTCGGCGGCGTGCTCAGCTCACCGCTTTTGTGCCGCCGATCCTCGTCGGCGACGACCAAGCGGCGCGAGCGAGCGCGAGAGGAGGAGATCTCCGCAGCAACGTGCACCGCTGCTGCCTCCGAGGCCCGCGGGGCGCGCGGCGCGCCCTCCACTCCAGCAAGCTTTTTGTTCCTTCTCAAAACACGGGAGGGGGTCCCCTCTTTTCACCTTCGCTAATTAGAGTCCCACCTCGAGCGCGAGCCGCCGAGCACGGCTGCGCCTCGTCGCCGCCACTGCTACCAGGGACGGCTCTCACCTGACTGCTTTGCCCGGGATAAATCGATGGTTGAGCAGCGAACAAACTGCCGCCGTCCCTGCTACGGGGACGCTGTTAGTGCTGCTATCGCAGTCGCTGCACCGTGGTAGTCGCAAATGACGCCGCCACTATACCACCGTTGCGCGCACTTCATTATTGCAACTAACCGCTTTCACCCCGCGTGTCGACGTTTTTTTCTTAAATTCTATTGGCATGCCGTTATTTTTTTAAGTTTAATACAACGACAACTACAAAAAAAATATTGTTCGCGGTGCTCTGACCTTGTACCGTACTGTTGTTGTGTAGTTCTTGTCACGTTGCTGTTTGTCGAACATCGTACAAAAAAACACGGCGTTCGCTGGAGGCACGATGACAAAATTGTGTGCGGACACGCCTCAGGTGTGTTGGAAACATCTTTGTTTTATACATATCTATGTTTTGAAGTTGTCTGCGCACAGTCTCTGTATGACAAATGTGACGGAGCCGTCATACATGGAAAGAACACACCTCAAATGGTGTCTCGTGTATGAGTCGTGTGAGCGTGGTGTTACGCACGCAAATAAACAACCATGGCGTTATTAACGGGAGTTAGGAACGTGTTCGAATTGCGTTTTAAGTGCGGGATCGCCAGTGGTTTGCCGCCCTGCGTCCAGCATCCGGTGCTGGGAAAAAATTGAACGCTCTCGCGTCGGTTCCGTATAAAACAATTGAATAGTGATTTTTTGTTTTATGTTTTTCGTGGCAATTAGATGCGTTTAGCTTTGGGTTTCAGTGACCTGACCTTTTTAAACAAAGTTTCGGATAAGGCAGAATACGTGGTAAGACGAAACGTTGGCGTTAATGGGAAATATGACACCTGGGAATCACAGGCGCGTATTTCCCGTGAAACACGAAGCGAGGAGATTGTAAAGTGTGCGCACCCCCCCCCCTCTCCCTGGGGCCCGGCATGTTTCCCCATAAACCGGGGATGAAGACCTGGCCAATTAATATACCGCGAACGGTGGGCGTTTTCGCGTATTGTGACATTATTCCGCTGATCAATCTGAAAACGGCGTTTGGGGTATCCGCCGCTGGCCCCAAGGAGCAGAGCGTGAGCTATATATAGTATAGCGGCTCGGCGACCTGGCTCCGAGATTGTTTTTACAGCTTGCGTTAATTGGGATGACGCGGTTCAAGGCCCTGCCTGCCGAGATACTAACTGGGCCCGTGACCTCGCGTTTATATTTTTGATTGAAATAAGTGGCTGCAGCCTTTTAAGTTTGTTCTTTAGTCCCGAATATGCGGGCGACTTAACTGCCGCTCAATCGATTTGGCAAAAGGCTCAGCCGATTTTGTTGATTGCTCCTTCAAAATTTGAACGTAATTCGATGGTGTGTGTTCTATCAGCTAGCTGTAACATAAGCGTGTTTTTAATTGTTTCCGATACGGTGTGTCACTGGAACTGAAATATTTCCCTATTGCGTAGTGTCTCTGAAAGAGTGAATTATTTATTTGTTTTCTTTATATACTTGCGTCAAAGCGTTAAGGTAAATTTAAAGCTTAGTTCGATAAGGAGAGTTTGGACCTCACAAAGAAAGCCCTTGTGTCGGCTTCTCTGTTGAATAGGTGAAAATAAAGTTACCGTGCACTATTGAAATGCCTAAGAAATGGCGGATCATAAAATATACATCTCTTACACAAAATCACAAACTTCAGTTGGCACGCAGAGGACTTTGACTGTTTGTTAGTCTATATTATAAATAATTCAGACCGACGAGCATGTTGGTTGAGTTGGGAAACACCGAAAGAGTAAGACGCAAGTAGGAGGAGTCACGACCTACAATTTCTTTCAACTAGCAACTGCACAATCAAGTCACAGCGGTCTTCTTCGGAATCACACCTCAAAGTTTAAAAAAGAAGAAAGAGACATGAAGGGGTGCAAGAAAAGAAAGAAGACACATGTTGAAAGTTTAAAAAAGATTAGAATATTAATAGAAAGGACGACTTAACGGTAAAAGCTACATTCCTTCCTGGAGGTAAAAAGCACATTACATCACAACATTACGGCGTAAGCTACATTGCTCCCTAATTTTTTGATGTTTTTACTGTCTATAATTCTTATTGAGTACATTATTTAATAATAGCTTTCCGCTGTCATTAAAGTTAAAACTCCCGAATTTTACGCTGCATAAAAATACGTCTTCTACCTGCAAGAACTTCTTCACTATCTGGAGTGAAAGCTGTGTGCAGAAATTTGCAGCTTTTAAAGTTTCTTGGGCTTTACTAACTCACGAGCGTTGGGATATTTTAAGAGCTCTCAGCAGGAGTCACAGGCTCTACGGGAGGCGAGTGCTGAACGAAAGTCTCTGACAAGAGGCAGAATCATTGAAGCAATAAACGGAAAAGTGTTTTCCACTTTTTTCCCCCTTTTTTTGTTTTGGGGGGGGGGGGGGTGTAAAGGTGATCGGCAAATTGCTTTGGACCGTGCTGAATTGCAACCTGTAAGTTGGCCTTAAAACGGGAAAAGAACCGCATTGATAATTTCCGGCCACGGAAACGAAACGTTCGTTGCCGTTAAGCGTCGAGCCCACGGGAAGCTGAAAACCGGATGCTCAACAAACGCAGGCTAGACACGCGCGAGCTTTGCGCCGTGTAAAATACGTAGTTTTACGACCCACGCTTGTTATGTGCCACGCCGCTATAATGAGCGCCAGGCACGCGACACGCCAAAAGAACAAAAATCAATGTTTCCAACGACTAGGCGCTTTTAAGCCGTGGCAACACTGCTAGATACACCGTACAGAATACAGTCCCCAGACTGAGGCGGGTTTCTTTCTTGTGTGATGGTCTTGTCACATTAATCATACAAAACCTGTCTGAGACATGTTTGAAGCATACACATATACGAAGCAAGCATGCTCCGAACATGCATGAGATTCTCTCTGTATAGTGATACAGAAAAAAAAAAGAGTTAGCGTGAAAGAAAACAGGAAAAGTAGAAGAGTGGACATGACAAGCGTTTCTCAAAATGTTTTCCTGAGCAGTCTTCTACTTGTCCTTGGTGTTTCAGCTCTATAGATACACAACCACCTCGAGTTGCACAAGGATTCTCAAGCAACTAGAGGAACGCCGTTCATTTTGCCGTTCACTAGAAGATATCATCAACTTCATTTCTAGTTCTATCAGTACGACATGCAATAAAAATGGGTTCTCCTTTTTTTTTGCACACAAGATAGGTGCGTTTAACGCTGATCAATTTACGCATAATCGGACCAGTGATTGATTCGTTGGTATCTGGCAATTTTCTGCCGCTCTAGGTGTACTCACACGGCGGACTTGTCCCCGGACAATTTCCTACAAAATCTGTAACGCGACCACTCCTACGGTTCGAAATCCGTCATGTTCGGGCAAAAAAAGCGTGCCAAACTCCAGAGCTGCATGGTCCGCGAACCACTGGAACGTGTCCGAGGCAGACTCCGCAGATCTGAGGAATGTTGTGTATGATGTGGGCGAACGTCATAAAATAGGTCTGCGAATTTGTCGAACCACGGTTCTCGAAATTTTAAACACGTTTCACGGATTTAAGCAAAGGGATCAATGGTTGTTTGAAGGGACCGCATAAATCGGTTTGTGACTTTATTGAGCTAAGACTTTGTACAAAGGTGGCCGAAGAACGTGCATTAAGGGTATAAAAATTTCGCTGAACAGACTAACGTGCGTCAAAAGGGTAGAATTGAAAAGCTTGAAATACTTCCCTACGGCGGCCGTCTGATTGCCGCGGCAGACGGCAAATGGCGACAGGTAAGATCGCAGGGGAATACAGGCGGCAAGCAGGCAGCCACGCCGGGCACTTCCCTCGACCACGACAATGGAAGACGACGTTTCTGAGCCAGAAGCGAAGCGCTCTTTTTCTGCACGAATTGCCTGTGCTTTATTATAATATTTTACCGATAAAACAGAAAAACCTAGATAAAACAAGAACTATAAAACAAATCCCTTCCACAAAACTTGGGTTGGGCAGTATCACGATACAAATTTATCGTGATAGTATTTTAGAAACACCTTATATATTTATATTTCTGTATCGCGACACAATTTTTCAACCGTATTTTGTATTTCTGTATCGAAATACTTTTTCGGAGTGTATTCTTGGTATCCCGAATAATATAAAAGGGTCGATGTACTTCGTTACAATTTTAAAAGAATTGTTGACCTTCACACAGAGGCCAAGACGAAGTTTCGTCCGGGACGTCTTGTGTCCCTTACCGCGCATGACCCCTCCTTTATTCTGGAAAAGTTAACAAATGTATTCCCATACTTTAGGCGGTCGACTATTCCAGTAGATTCCAAAGGTTTAAGGCGCTGTTGGCGTGCCGAACTAGCAGATAAAAATAATACGGGTTCCGTGAACTTCATTCAACAGCGACGTTATAAGGTCACTGGTGAAAAAGGCGTCCAGTTTGGACGTAACCATGGTTACGTACTTCTCGATGTTATTTGGAAAGACACAAAACTGATTTAGATGACCCTGGGATTTTGTCAGAAAGTTAAGAAAGGCCGAAATAAAACCGCGCACGAGCCACGGTAAAAAAATCCGCTTGCTTCCCTTGCAACTTCCCAATATACAAGATGTTGATTCTGCGGTAAATTTGATTCCAGCGTAACACAGGCTCCAGCATGCAGTGAGCACTCGCTTACTGCTTTAAAAACTAAATCTCGAGATCTGGATCATGCTTCTTTTCTGTTCTTTGTATGCACTAAGGAGTGCACCAAAACATCCAAAATAATGTTGTTGTTTTTTAACAATGTATTTCAGTGTCCTTATTTCAGCTCCACCAAAATGTATTATTTTATATTTATTTCCAAATACTTTTGAAGTATTTCTGCCTAACCCTGCCTAAAACCCAATATAAATTTTCGCTATCTGGATCATGGAACTGCAAACCTAAGTGTGGAATTCTTTCTGAACATGAAATCCAGATTGCAGACAAAGGAACAATTTCGGAAAACCTGAAATCGAGGTCAAATCCAATAAGATGTCTAGTTCCATAATTTAAATAACGAAAATTTATATTTGATTTTGGAGTAAGGATGTGTGTCTCGTTCTATTCTACGATCATTTTCCGCTATATGTCATTGTCTGCTTTGCGCTCTCTAAATACCTACCGCGTCTTTTTTTTTTTTGTCTGCAATGTTTATTTGTACTGTTTTTTCGGCGTAAGTCGCCGTCATGGTGGGCGTAGCACTCAACGAGTAAGGGAAGTTTGTTTTCTGGTACGGGGAGTGCCAGAGGATGAAAAGAGGATCACCGACATTTTCGGGCAGTGTTTCGGTAATGACCTCCGTACTCTACAATTCTAAGCGTACGAAGGCACAGAGACGCAACACTTCGGCGTGCCAAGGCATGTTCTTTGATCACGCCGCCTCACCACCAGACCTGCGTTAGACGAATTGTGTCATTTTACTAAAGAACTGCGCTTTCGTAAAAAAAAAATAATAATAATTACGGTTTTTTAAAGGCAACTACGACCGTTTACACGGAATTTAAAAAAAAAGTTTGGCGGATGACGGCGAAAGAGCAGAAAAACTGTCTTTGAGCACGCAGCACCCCAGCCTCTGCAACACTTTACACGGCAGATTCACACGTGCTCGAGATGGCCGATACAAAACTTCAGGTGGCCGCATTCGGGAAGCAGTGAAGCGCGATAGAGCAAATTCTCATAGAGATCAGGACTTAGAACTCGGACTCGCAGTTCTCACTTCGGTCAACGGTAACGATGATATTTAGCGCCAGGTCCGCGTACCTGGTTCTTAAGATTTGTCCACCGTGCGAATACACCTTATGGCTACTATCTGCTGCACCCAGTCGCCAATTCGTGACAGTCAGAACTACCTCTTCTTCGCACAGACAACGTAAAAGGCTCCGTTGCACCTTCACCGGGCCGCTTTTCAAATACCTATTTGGTATTTGAAATTTTCATATATTGGCTGTTGTTGGAAATTTGTTGAATTTCCAAGAACAGCCAAGATATGAGCGAGACAAAAATAAATAAAATACCTGATGGTTCTAAAATATAGGCTACGTATGTATCAAACGATGTCCTCAAAAGTTTGGGGCCTCCGAAATCCGAGAACTCAACAGCGCACAGCGACAGGCGTGCGCTCTTCGCCAAGCACGCATCGGCCGTAGAAATTGTTAAGGCTAGGCTTGGAAGCGGCAGGAGCGATTGTTGATTCAAGCACTCAGACACGGTACGTTTGAGGACCGACGGGAGAGGCACGAGAATAAGAATAATGAAAAAAAGGAGAGCAAATAAAGAGGAAACAAGCGGAGATGGAAGGCGGCACCGGAAATCGAATCGGCAGAGATGGCACCGAAACTGGAATCTGCTGTGCAAAGGGGCCGTCCGACACGGGGGGGGGGGGGGGCTTGCAGAGCAAACATTCCCCTGTCCGGCAGAAGGGCTCTCGTTGCCGCCCAGAAGGTCCGAGGACGCGTCGGGAGATGGATCGACGTTCCGGGGCATATTGGCGCCGGTTCCTCCCCCCCCTCCCCCGCACTACAGTCGGAACAGAACCCACTTGGGCCACACGCGTTCGGCCGCCCGTAACGTGAGCGCTTGCACTCGGAGGGCGGTGTATGGCGCCGCGTCGCGACGCATGCTGGCAGTGGCAGAGGCGGAAGAAGCCGTGTTGTTGTTCATGGTGTGGCGCAACCACTGTAAACTTAGTGTTTTTTGTTCCCACGAACAAGGCTCGCTAGTATTGTTGTTTACTTTGATGTTCGGCTTTTATTTATTTTTCTTGTAATTTTATTTGTGGTTGTTAGTTGCTGGGCTCGTACTCTACGTCATCCTCGAGATCCGGTTTTGAGGGCTTTTGTTTGCCCGTAAAATGATCTGACTAGGCGCTCTCCCCTCCTCATCTTCTCTCAACCTCCTCTGCACAACAGAGCGTCGTGTTTCTCGGCAGTACCCCTGATTGTTCTTTTCCTCCGCGTGTGGCGCGCGAAATAAAAGGAACCAGCTTTCCCAAAAGCGGGTGTCGTCTTTCCGGAAAAGAACTCCCCCGCAAAAGCAAATTGGGATGCTTGGGGGGAGTGAGTTTTCTGTGACGACGGCAGTTTTTCCCCCTATGCCCAGCTGCAAACCGCTTTTGTTTTCCGCTGCCTCGCTCTCTCGTCAAAGAACTAAAGAGAGCGGCTCTTATAAATTTGCACACTAAAGCAATTCCTGTTTTTTTTTTTAGCGTGTGTTTATTGCAAAGTTTTTTTGCCTTTCTTTCTTTTTTACATTTCTCTTGCGTGCATTGCTACGAGTGTTCGTATTGTTCACGCCGACGTGGCTGCCTTACTGTGAAGAGGACAGCAGCGCCGGAATAGAAGTTGCTGTTTTGCTGTTGTTCTGTAGCTGTTTGTTATGTTGCTTGAAGCTCGACCAAGTGGCGGTTTTACGCCGGTCGTAAGGGCGAGTGCGGTTTGCGGGATTTCTGGGGGACGGAAGCTCTTCCGCGTTTCCAAGACTGTGTGCAAGCCACTGGTAAATGATAAGGAATCCGACGGCGCTCGTTTTAAGCAGAGCACTTCTTGCGAGCGAAACAAAGAGAGACAGACGTAAGCTCTTCAAAGCGGCTTTCGGTTCATTATGCGAGTGCATCACTTGTTTACGTGGACGCCAGGTTGCTTTAATTCTGCAAAAACAGTAATGATACGTGACTGCACGCCGGTACGATGCTCATCCAGATCAAAACGGGCTAGGGTGGGGACCAGCTCAAAGCACGCTTCACGTGCACGCTCTGAGCTGGTATGCGCTATACTTCGTTTCAGCTGAAGTCTATTAGCGGCGAGATGTTTCGGTGGCGCCCTCGTTTGGTTACCTTTCGTGACGTCATTACCTTGTGAAGAACAAGTTCAATGGTATTTGTAATGAGCATAGTGAAAGCCTGAAATCATAGCGCTCTCAAAGTAACACTGCCCACACCGTCAAAATTGAAGTTCTTACATTTCTCTTATTTGCGTCGATTTGATATCCTTTGCTGACGACATAGTCGGCATTCGGCCAATTGTGGTGGGCCGACTACAGCGACGCTTTCGATCGCTCACGTCGCCAATACTTCGTTTCAGCTTGGGTCCACACGCAGCCGATGCTACAAGCGCGAACTCCGGGCTTCCAGCGTCCCTGCCAAGCACGCGCGCTCGTGCAGTACAGGCACTGTTCAGGGCCACACGCTCGTGCTTGTAGCATCGGCTGCGTCTGGACCCAAGCTGAAACGAAGTATAGACGCAGCCGATGCTACAAGCGCGAGCATGTGGCCCTGAACAGTGCTTGCACTGCACGATCGCGCGTGCTTGGCAGGGACGCTGAAAGCCCGGCGCTCGCGCTTGTAGCATCGGCTGCATCTGGACGTAAGCTAAAACGAAGTATAGCCCACTCGGCCACCTTTTTCCCTTAAAAAAAAAAGAATGAACTTTCGAATATTAAAAATTGCGCAAAAAAATAATGAAATATAGATCGTATAATTTGACCAACTCTCCGAGAAAATACACCCACCGGATTTTTTTGTTGTGTGCATTTAGTCGGATGTCTAACTGCAAAGGTACTGAAGCTAAATACTGCTAAAGTCCCTCTGCATTGAGAGCAATGCTGAAATCATAGTAACTTAGATAATGAGAACGGCAGTGCGTCTCTTTCGAATGCCATGCCTTCAGCATGCGCCCATTGGCTTCCACCGTGCACTGGCTGCTCATGCACGCTCGAAGCTTATGAGGCGCCGAAGTGTTGTCGAAGCTAGGAAGCTCCCGCTGCAGGCGGCACAACTAAAAGACCTCCACGCCATTTTCATCCTAACACTGCCACATTAACACATTTACATTAAACATTAACACATTTACATTACATGAAACACATTAACACTCCACATCTAATGCGTGCAAATTAAAGGCGAGATCAAGCCAGGTGTTCGCCGCAGTAGCTTTAAGGAGTAACTGCGCTGAAAAGTTGAACCAGAATGAACGACTGATATCGATTGACAGGAACTACACACGAGCACTGCCAAAATATTTCACCAATGGGAAGCCACGATCCGCCCTAAAACTTATATTAAAAATGCTATCACCAGCTTCTCTGCGGGCATTCAGCGGGTTGACTGTTTGTCAAACAACCTTGAGCCCCGACGTCATGCTCGTACTGTAAAAGGCCACTTGTTCGTACCGGCAAGTTCCTTTTACCGTGTTTTTCTGCTTCGTTTTCAGTCGTCCCAGCGTACGATTTCTGGTTGTTGTGATATTATTGCGATTTATGCAAAGGTGCAATCGAGCTGGAAAAGAATAACGATCGTTATCATTATTCTTCTTCAGCTCGCTTGCACCTTTGCGTTAATTGCGATATCAGCATAGCTTTCTAATGCAGGCAGTTCGACCTTGTTGATGTTAGACTGGTGGCAGCTGTTAAAACCCGTTTGTTCTATTGACGTCTAACTCCTGGTTAGCTCAGTTCGTAGAGCACTCCAGTGGAAACGGACAAGTCCCTGGTTTGATACCAGGTGCAGGCGGAATTTTTCAGTCGCGCACCATGTCACCTATTTGTGTTTGGAGATTTGTGTTTGTCCTTAGTCAGCCTTGTTCCCCTTCTCCAGGAATTACTATTGTTATTGCGGTGTTATGATATGTTTTAGCGGCCGTCGTTTGTAAGTGCTCCTGACTGATCGCTCACGCAGATTATCGACTCCCTGCTTGCCTAAGCGTGTCGTGGTGCCTAAGTGCCAGGCGCCCAAGGGATTGGCATCATTGTGCAATGCCGAGCACGCCTTGCCGTGCTATGGGTTGCGCAAACAACCGGCGGCGCAACCCGAACATGCGTTTTCACCTGTTCACTCAAAACTCGAAGTTAAGGAAGATGTGGGTTGACGCCGCTTGTCGAAAATATTTCTGAAGGCCGTGCACTCCGAATCTTTCTCTGGCGGCCATAGTTGAGTTCGTTTCTGCTCGGCGCGAGCTTACGATAAGCTTCCCCAAGGCTTCTACAATGTGCATTACACACCACCAATATTGTAATCCTTCTCAGAAGATAAGTGGGGGCTCGTTCTGTGTCTGCGCTGTAAACACCGCGGTCAATTATGGCGGCCTGTGTATGCCACCTGGCGAACTCGCTTTTCGGCCGGCAACGTGTAATAATCTTTGCAACAGATGTTTAATATCTACGAAGCAAGGCCGTAAAACAGCCATATCATCTCACCTGTTTGGTTGGAGCTCATCTCGCTACTAGACCAATCGAACGTTTTGCGGTGCCGCGGTAAGAACTTTTGCATCACACGATGGCAATTCAACAGGTCACTAGGTTTCCCATCTTCTTGAGTTGATATTTTTTGTTCCGCTGTAGACTCCGAAACCAAAGTTTAGGTAAGATGTCTACAATACTACACAAGGCATCGAAAAATAAGTTACACCTCGTAATTCAGGGATACTTCCTGCACTAAAAACACTCTCAACCATTAAAGTCGTAACCCTAAAAGTACTGAAGTTACCTTTTAATAGCATTTTTCACTAAGTATTTAAAATGGAATATAATGTTGTTAATGCAACAATACACGCGTGCGAGCTTATCCTCACATAATATGTACCCACCTTCTACTTACCGTCAGACATGCTGTGCAGGCTCCCGCAATTTCGAACCGCAAGTAGATTCTGTTTTGATGAAACCAAAGTTGCACACTCCTATCCAAAGCAGGGTAGTACGTGTAGGGACACTTTCGAAGTTGCTTGAACTGAAAGAGAAAGTTGAACTAACGGCTGTGAAAGACGCTGAAGCAAGCTCATTTTCTAGAAGAAAAAAAAAAAAAAAGGCTGATCAATATGTTGGCCCGAAAGCGACCATCTCGCTCCTGTCGGACGGTTGTGTAACCGACGTCTGGTTTTAGACGTAAGCTGAACCGTTTTGAAAGAAGACAAACTACCGTGCACAAAGTTTAAAATTTGCCCGGACCGTCGCCGTTTTCGTATGAAGCTACGTTTTTGGTGTGGGAAAAGGGAAAGAAACAAAATTCCGCAATGCGTTCCGTTCCTTGAGTAATTCCTCGCCGGGACTTTCCGAGGAAAGAGCGGCGGCATCGGCGTAATATAGGGCAAAGGCCGTTTTTCTTGGTGCTGTGAAAAGCGGTCGGAAGTTTTGTTACCATTTTTTTAGAGTATGTAACAGCTCAGGGGAGCAAAGGCGACTTAGATACGTTTTTCAGGATAAAGATTACGATTGTTTCCATGGTCTTAAAGTTATAAAGTATCGTACATGTTTTACTCACATATTTAGAACTCTATCTCCATTTTTTTTAAATTTCTTGTGTTCTTTTTTGTGTTTTTTTAAAGGGCAATTTTGGTCAAAATTTAACCGAAGTAAATGACTGATATCGATTTACTGAGACTAAATACGAGCACTGCCAACAGATTACACTACTGGTAAATCGCAATCTACTTTAAAACCGACATTAAAAAAATATATACCATTAGTTTTTCAGTGGGCATTCAGCGGGCTGGTTGTTTTACAAGCAACCTTGTGCCCTGATATCATCTTCGTTTCCACGCAGGTTCCTTGTTCGTAGTGCTATCCCTCCTACCGCTTTTTTCTGCTGCGTTATCGGACGATTTCTGCTCGTTATGTTATGTTTTAGCGACCGTAGTTTATAAGTGTTTTTTGTCGATCGCGCATGAAGGTTATTGACTCCCTGCTCGCTCAAGCGCGTCGTGGTGCCAAAGGTGGCATTCACTGGCGGTCATAGTTTAATTCGAACACC
The DNA here is from genome assembly GCA_037355805.1 of Ixodes ricinus. Taxonomy (NCBI): domain Eukaryota; kingdom Metazoa; phylum Arthropoda; class Arachnida; order Ixodida; family Ixodidae; genus Ixodes; species Ixodes ricinus. The sequence goes on from JAZHYW010048806.1 coordinate 16,684, forward strand.
ACTGGCGGTCATACGTGCAATGCAAATCACCAAGATTGTAGTTCTTCTGCGAAAAGAAGTGGGGGTTCGTTCTGAGCCTGTGTTTGCGGCGAACTCGCTTTTCGGCCGGCAACTTTAAGAATTTGCTACAGATGTTTGATACCTGCAAAGCAAAGCAGTAAAACAGCCGTAGCATATCTTGCTCTTACTTACGAAACTGCTCTTGCGACAAAGGCAGTCGTACGTTTTGCAGTACCGCAATACGAACTTTGCGTCACCCGATAGGCCATGCAGCTGATCACAAGGGTTACCATCATGCTCGAGCCGCTAGTTTCGGTTTCGCTGTATACCCCGGAAACAAAACTTTGAGATAGGATATCTACAAAACTACACGAAGTATCGAGAAAAAGAAATCGGACACCTCGTAACTCAGGGACACATTAAAACCCGCCGTAACTATTAAGTCGAGAAAATGCACAGGAGTTACCCTTTAAAGGCCAAATTAGGGCATAACATAATGAATTTTTTTTTCGTTGATAAGAAATTTAGGATTATTGTAGTTTTTCTTTTTAGATAAATTATTTGTCAGGTGTTTGATATTAGGTGTGAGTAGTCAAGGTAGATCAGCGAATGATGAGGTTGAAAATGTTTGGACTTCAAATTACTTCTGTCAGAATCATTGTTCGAATTGCATGCGCCGAGAATCTGAAGGAGAGGGTCGTATGAACGTCGGGCTTTGATTGGACAAATTAGGGGTAGAGATAAAGCTAGCGGCCTTTGTCTCCACTGGACTCGTCGAACGCGTTCGAATGCGAAAGCCAAACACCCCACATCTGATCACGCAGATGCATATTTGGGAAAATAATCATTTAAGCGGGAGATAGTGAAGTATCCAGTCTCACCCAAAAGTCTTTATAATGTATAAATTCGGTAGATATTACGTCATTGTTAATAAAAGCGCCTTATTAATTAGCGCCTTGATTAGACTGCAAAGAACGTTTCATGTATGCATTGTCGAACCGAGCATTTTCACAAATTTCATCAGGTCACACGTCGAGATACACAGTACTCTTTTCCAAAATTAGAAGAAAAAGCGCGCATTCTATTTAACCTAAAACGTCCGAACTTTTCTCTCCGTAGCCTAACATTTAAGGCTCTAGTAATTGGTTTGAAACTGTACCTTTTGTGTCAGTGTTTTAACGTGTATTCGTCTAAAATCTATAAACTTGTAAGTTTAACGCGATTGTAATTGTTGAAAAGAAATTATTGTATGCCGCTTGGCACCACCAGCGGTCGTTGTACATCTCTGACGCTTTTATTTGTGTATTCTGCTGAAAATATATCATAACATGAACAAAAAGAAATGCACAAACAACGTGCTTAAATGCGTCCTACAAAAAGCTGACACAATCTTTAAATCTGCGGGTACAATTTATTCACATACGGAGCGAAAGCGCCTGCTCTAAACTCACGAATTATGGGCTACTATTTTTCACAGTTCCATTGAAGAAGACAACTGAACTAACGTGCATTTGTGTAATCACTGCGTCTATTGCCTGATGCACTTTAAATGACACAAATTAACTGACGCACTGCTCTGACCCGATCTCTCATTCAGTGCCGCGACACCCAACGTCGTGTTTTAAGACAAACCCCATTGCCATGCACGCACCAACACTAAACATTCTATCATTTTTACACCCACATCATCCAACCGCCATATCTGCGCACCCCGAGCGCAGATATGGCTACGCTCAGGGTTTTACTGCAATCTTCTCGTACTTTTGAGAGAAAGAAAGAGCTAGAGAGAAAAAGAGAGAAAGATAGAAAGGGAGGGGGGGGAGATAGAAAAATAAGTTACTAAAGAAGCGAACGAAAGCCTCTATACCAACTCAAAATCGCCGTGATGCCGCTAAGCGAGATGTGCGACGCTTTTAAGCTGCACCTTTACAAAATATCGAGGTCGGAGAACATAGGGGCGAAGAATAAAGGGACCAGAAGACGGCAAGACTTGTGGTTACCAAGGCCCTTCTCCCATGGCGTGGAGAAGCAGCAGCCCTCCATATTTGAAGGTCTGCGCCGCGGTTGTTATCGCCTCCAGAGCGCTCCCAATTAAGGGAGTCCCGCCCTGACGTGCTCTCCTTCCCTTCTTTTTCGTTTTTTCTCTCTTCCGTTCACCTTTTCCGCAGGTTCCACGCTCTCTAGGAGGACACGTAGCCCTGCCAACGCGTGCCGAACTGAAGTTGCGAGGCGCGTTTGTATCCGCTCTCGCTGTTCTCAACGGCGTTTTTTGAGGCACCACCATCGGGTGCGCGCCTAAATAGGTTTGTTTAGGCGGAACCACGGTACGTTGGGAAGTCGGCGTTCCTGTAGTACCCACTCACTCGGTTGCCCGTTGGCTCACAATTACTGGGTCACAAAAAAAGAAAAAAAAAACGGTCCTTATATATACCCAGTATAAGAAGCCGGAATTATTTTTTTTTACAAAATCGTGTATGTATTTATTTTTTTATGAAAAAAACGGTCAGTGTACAGGAAAACTGGTGGATGTTTAACATGTTGCAACTTACCCCTTCAAATTTCAATCACCTTCAAAGTACTCTCCGCCTGATGCAATACACTTGGCGTGTTTCTTTCAGTGCTCTAAACAGCCCTTCAACTCGTCAATTTTGATGTCTTTCAATGTTTGTGCCGTTTTTTTCTCAGTTTTTTTACATTGGCAAGTAATTTTCCTTTGAGAATTTTTTTTAACCGGGGAAACAAAACAAAAATTACATGGGGAGAGTGCGGAGGTCATGCCGTTTTTGGTTTAAAACTGCTGAATATTCTGCGCGATTGGGCAGACGTGCTATCGTGGTAGACGAACCAGCCTCTCGGGTTGACATTATGCCCATACCGCGCTGAGTGCTCAGCAGTTTTTGACCAAAAACGGTATCACCTCCGTACCCCACCTTCCCTATTTCACAAGACCTCTCCTCGTCTGACTTTTTTTTTCCCTGGACCGGGAAACGGTTTTTTAATGTAAAAAAAAAAGAAAAAGAAAAGAAACGGCACAAGCATTAAGAGGTCTTGAAATCGACGAGTTTAAAAGTTCTTTCGAGCATTGGAAGAAACGTCTCGACAAGTGTAATGTATCAGGCGGAGAGTGCTTTGAGGATGACTCAAATTTGAACCTGTAAAGATCAATTCACGATTTTGTAAATCTACATTTTAGTTTCTTCCGGGTTCCCCCTTCGCATTTTTTTAGCGTATCCGGGTATTATAATGTAGAACCACATGCGTGAATATGGCAGTTCATAATTACCAGGCATAATTACCCGGTAAAGAAAAGAAATATGAGGTGGTTTATCTTTTCTGGGCCGGGTGTTTGTTCGGAATTTCACTGTAGTAAGCGCTCGGAGAGCAGCCAGAGGACAGCACGTGACATCCGCCGTAATCGTGACGAAGATTGTCACGGGACGAGCCAAGCTGCGGCTATGCTGACGTCGAGAGGATGTCCTAGGCGTTCCAACCACCGAAGCGGCCGAAACGCGCCAGCAATCGGGCCACAGTGGCGGATCCAAGGGGGGGGGGGGGGGCGACGGGGGCGGCCGCCCCCCCCCAAACGAAGTCGACCCCCCCCTCCCCCTTCTCGAAGCGCAATTTGACATGGGTGGACCCGCTGGTGCACAAGCAAGAATGGGAGAATAGTATCCTTAAAAATTTTCCGCCCCCCCCCAAAACGGAGTTCTGTATCCGCCCCTGTCGGGCCACGGCAACTAACCCAAAAGCTTCTTTTGTACGAATTTTGGCAACATGTTAATCTTCTATAATCTTGTAGGGGGACAATAGCGACGTCTGGGACACACAAAAGAGAGTCTCGGGGAGAGTGGAGTTCCTCCTTCCCCTATTCTCTCGTCATGGCCGGAGGCGAGACAGTTACCGTCACTACCTGTCAAGGTTCCTAGATGGGCATTACAAACGAGGCGTTAGCGACATCCACCAGGTGCTCTTTGCTAACCGTTTAATTTGTTTTAAAATTCCCTTTTGTGTCTTTTTCAAAAAAAGATTGGTGTATGTGATGTAATACCGCTCCCGGAACACAAATAAACCAAGAAATAAGCGACGAATTTTTTTTTGTAATATATTTTTAAAGTTGTTGTTGCACAGTAACATTGCTACTACATCACACAAAAGACAGGTTGCAGACTGAGGCGTGTCTTTTTCCTTCTATGATGATTCCGTGACATCGGTCATAAAAGAAACTCTATACAGACATGCCCGAATCATGCACATGCATAAGGGAAACATTCTTCACATACTTGAGGCCTTTGCGCAGGTAAGTTTGTCATCGTGTTTGCAGCGAACACCTTGTCTTTTGTAGGATGTACGAGCAGTGTATCCGAGTAGGCAGCATTAAGTAATCAATCGGTTAAAAAATTAGCCGGCATCATCATCTTTACCGCAGCCTATTTACCCATAGTACCCATAGTTAAGACATCATAGTATGACGTCTTAACTATGGGCACTTAATTTCACTATGGGGACTTGGAATGGTAACTGTGGTAACTATGGAAACTTTGTACGTCAAACTATGGGCCCATAGTTAAGACGTCATCAGCGCGTGCAAGAGCCATTCTCTCCAAAGTCTGTCATGGTCGTTCGCCCGTTCGTGGAACGCGCGAACATATTCACTTGCCAAAAGCTCTTCAGTCGCAATTTCCGAAAAATGGTGAATTGCTCCAATCTTTAAACAAAAATTAATCTTTTTTAAAGATCGGAGCTTACAAAACACTAAACGCTGTCCAATATCCAGTGCTCCTCGGCGCACTGTGCGATGGGCGGATTTTTGTTTCTTCCCGTCGGAGCTTCCGCCACAGTTATGCTTCAATCTACTTATACTCTAGTCCTCGTTTTATCCGCGCTTCCATCATAGCAGGAATCTGCGTTCATAACAGATGCTATAAATACTTTGGCCTTCTATGGAATTCTGCACGTCAGGAAGTCGAATTAATAAAAGAATAAGACAACTCCGACCGAAAGGAAGAACCGCCGATAGCTGGATGTAGACCGCCTGCGCCTGATTGTATGGGTCTCGAATGGGAGATGTAATTTTGGGTGATGTGGGCGTCCCTTTAGCTTTCTGATATCGTATTTTGAGTCGCGTTATACAACGAGCATTGAACGCCTTCGCCAATCTAATCTCGGTTCTTGAGTGGAAGGAACCGACGTGCACTATTTCAAGAATCTTGAGTACAAAAACAGGAAATTGTGTCGCATCAAATTACCTACTCTCGTTGTGCAATCTTGCTAACTATATTCAATGACAGTACGTTGTGCAACTAAGAATAGCTCGTCGAAGTAGGTCGCACGTGCCGTAAATCAGTAACTTTGTCGCTTGGTGTATATAAAAAATAAATTAAGAACAATACTTTATTTCAGAACACAACAATACTTTGTCTCACCTTAGTATGAACTATTGTTAGCCGCGCGTGCTAAAAGCGCGAGCTAGTCGCTTTGAATGAAGCCGCGGCGGCTGCACGAGCGCTCGTGCAGCAAGTGCTCTAGTCAAGGCAGTCAAGGATGGCCGCTCGCGCTAGCACAGCCTTTGTGGTTAGTCCATGGTGGGGTGAGACGAAGTATAGAGGAGGAAACATAATAGGCACAGAAATCAACAGTTTTTATGTTAATCCTTCAAAGAAGGACATTATCAGTCTTTTTGTATGTTTGTGCGTGAGGCGTCGGTTTTGAAAGTGACAGATTTACAAAGTTCTAGACATTTACAGTTAATTATATATGTTTAACCACAAATAAAACATGTATTGCCATGTTGAATCATCCTTTCACATATGACTTTCTTCTATAATTTTTGTTTTGTTCACCACAGAGCACCAATTTTGTGAGCACCAAGGGAGCTCTGATCTACACCTCCGACTGCGACGTGAGATAATCTGCGCTACGCCAATTTTAATAATACACATAATGTTTGATGTCAGTGATGGATCGATCACTGATATCGACACCTAAATGGAATATTCTTGTTCACTGCTACGTTCCTACTTTCCTTCAATGTAAGGAGACTTCCTAATGATGCAACCCCACAGGTCTACTTTCCCACAAGACACTCATTCCACCAATAGCGTTTCCCCTATGCACAATTATAGCAGTCAATGGCGGGTCATATCGAAGGTTGGAACCTCAAAGTACACTCTTAAATATATAGCACGTCTACTCTCCTCGAAAGCACTTGGGAAAGTTATTCGCTGCAGGCTGAGAAGGGAACCCGGCGAATGGCGAGGCCGAAAGTATGTTTAGAACTACAATAAATAAAAATATTCCGTTGTAACATTGATTGTGTAGTAAAAACATGAAACCTCATTCGCGCTATAACAACGCTAGCTGTTTTCTTAATTTTTTTAATTTCTAGTTTAAACTTATTTTTAGCTTTGTCAGTCGCCGAGGTCCCTGCGTACGTTGCAGCGATTGACTCCCCCTAGTGCTTTGCGGGAAAATAATCTCTCCAGATTTCGTACTGTATAATGCAAGCGTAGTTTTTGGCATCGTTTCTGGAAACAAACGTTATCGCGCCTCGTGATTCCAGACGATTGTGCCTCCGTGGATTCTGCTGAAAATTACGCACACGGGATCTGCTAATGAAAGCGTGTCGACATAAATTAAAGTAAATGAAAAAAAATATCATGCTCTACTTTTACGCGAATTGGGTTACCAAATGCCCCGCTATCTAAAAGCAGGTAGTTATTTCGATTAGGTCACGGACCTGCGTTCTCTCTGAAAACTAGAAAAACATCGAGTGTAACAAACCGTTGCAAGCCACATCAACTCTTACAAGAATTGATGCAGAGCTGCGGTACGTGTTCATCAGTTTATCACCGATCGCCACTCATCCACCCCCCCCCCAACTCTGAAAAAAAAAAAAGGAAAGAGATAGAAAAATAAACTTAGCACGCAAGAGCTTCGCGCATCACGACTCTTGGAATGCCGGGGTGGCTCCGGAGCAGAAGACCTATCGGCGAAGGAACGCAACGTCCCAATTATTCTTTTCTCCCGCTCGTATATATAGTATCCAGCCGAATCCGCCGAACCTTTTCCCTCCCTGCAGCAGCACTTATACAACACTTCCGCAGATTATAAATCTTCCCCGTGAGTCCGTCCGTTCTCCTTTTCATCTCCCCTCGGGAACCCCGAGCTTGTCCACGCTGCCAGACGCGCCGCTGTGGTCTGGGAGATGGCGACAGCCGAGGGAAAAAAGGCCGCAGCCCGACCATCCCATTCCATATATTTGCCAGGAGAGAACGTTGGCAGCGGGCTCCCAAGGGGACCCCCTTCCTCCCCCTTCCCTGGCTTCTGGCTCCGAAGTTTCGGCGCTCACGGACGCCGTGGCTGTCCCAAGGCCGGCTTATATAGATCAGATCGGGACCGGGGATCTCGCTCGGACGGCAGGCCCCTTCATAGTTGAACTCGAGCACCTCTCGGACTGCGGCGCGGGTCTCTTTCTTTCGTAGTCCGCATGGGTCGTTTTCATCTTCTTTCTTTTGCTATTCTAGAGGAAGAATGCGCCTGCTCCTGTAATACGTTCTGGACCGGTGACCGCCAGATTTTCGGGAACATATCCCTACGAATCGGGGAAAATTACAAATTAATTGCGCCGCAAAAGTTCTTTTTTTTTTTTTTTTTTTGGGGGGGGGGGGGGCATTCGCAGGTGTTTTATAACGGGCATAGGTGGAATCACCTTGCGATTTATACTTTCACCCATGTAGTCAGCGACAGTTTAAAAAACGCAGAACGTGGTTCATTACTTTCAGGTTTCCTGGCTTCGTGATTGGGTCTTCGGCGTCTCTTATCGCCCGATTCCGCGATCTGATTGGCCGAGAAGCGATAATGATATGCAAGGGTCTCGTCACGCTCCGCGTCTCTTAAACTGTCGGTGATCATAGACAAGAGTACATGGCTTGAACTGACGTTACAGCAGCTGCCATCGCGGTGACCTTGCTGCTCAGCGCGTACCTTCATTAGCATACCTTTCGCGCCATCAAGTTCTTTTTTTTTTTCTTTTTTTGGCAGAAACCAGTTGAAATGTTACACCAGCACGATGCTACGACGTCACGTGCAAGCTTCCAAGAGCACAATTCATTTAAGCCGCGATCACACTACTAACACATCGTACGAAAAACAGTTTGGCAACACTGCATGAGGCGTGTCTCCTGAGCTGACATGTGCCTGTCTTAAATACTCTACTTCAGATACTGTAATTTAAATACATTTGGCGGTTATTTCGGTCTGTTGCGGATACGTTTGATCGGGAGTAATTGCTGCTGTATCTCTATTACATTTCTTAGCATCTCTTGTACTTTGAAAAAAACTTCGAAAAACAAAATGTGCAGGAATATTTGACGCAAATAGGAATAGGCACAGCCTAGTGCAAAGCTGAACCGATTGCAAACTTCGGGCGGAAATGACCGCACACAGAACGGGAAACAAGACAGGACCGAAAATGGAAGTTCATATGCAAAGTAAATAAATAAAAGAAATGGAAGGAAATGAGAAAACACAAACAGAAAAGCTGCATTTTTATTTTTTTTTTATTTGACAATGTCACGCTAAGAATGTCAGTTTTTTTTCCGAGTCTGGCAATCTCGGGAAGACTATCAGGGGAGAACCGTCCGAGGCCGACACTTTCATGACGGAAGAGAGTGTAACAATAAGGCAAGAAACAAGCTTGAGGAAGATAAGCTATCAAAACGCAAACAGAGTCCTCCGAAAGTTGTATGACTTTTGAACACGCTTCTATGCTTAGCATGAAGAAGAAAAACAACTAAAGAATCGACAACCGCCATAAAGACATCAGTGGTTCTGTTTGTCCCCTTGTGCCTTTGTTTGTGAAGTTTAGTCATCTCTGAATTCATCGTTTGGATAACCTACTTGAGGAAGGTGTGGCAAGTGTCACACGTGAGCCCTCCTTGCTATTTACTTATTATTTTGCGTAGCGTATCCAATATTTATTTAATGTGAACTCGGTATATATCAACCATGCCGTTTAATAAAACAATGCGCCGAAATTATACATCATAAAAAAAACCACAGGTTGCGATCAACACTTTGCGGTATCTGTTCTAATTTTTTTAAATAAGAAATGAATATAACCTTGTAACACGCACCAGTGACGCTACTACTTCTTCTGGGACTGCATAAACTACCACCGCTTTTTAGTTTTGTTTGCTTTATTTACGTGCAAGCAGAGCATTCCCGTGTTAATGAAAACGATACAAATTACGCAATGCTGAAGTTATCATTGAAAGTATTTGAATTACATTTCAAAGCACTTGTACTCTACTAAAAATATTTTACGAGGAAAGTAACTTGAGTAGTACTCTAAATACTTTATGAAGCAGGTATTTGGTAAGTTATCGTAAATACTAGTGCCGAGTACGTTGTCCAACACTGGACTTTCTTCTTTGTATGACGGCCCTGCCGAGACTGGTGTCATAAACAGAAACTGTTTGCGGACCTATTCGTAGTATGTGTCACAGAGCGTGACACTGTTAGCGCGAACAAGCGATCGCCAGCTTGCTGTGTTTTTCTCTTAGAAACGAAAGGCTGTCATGAAAAATATCATTGTTATAAAAAGAGCTCATCTAGGGCTCTAAAATAAGGGGTAAAATTGTTGTGCCCACTAATACTCTTTCCTGATAAAATGTGAAAAGGCGCCGATGTCGTGTTCGCGCTAACAGTGTCGCAATGTGTACGTATGAAGCAAACATGATTTGAATATACTCGAGTCGCTCGGCCGATAATTATGTCCTCATGTTTGCTGCGAACACCATGTCTTTTTTTAATTATTATTATAGTTTATATGCTAACAAAGCGTGGCAGATCGCCACAAGAAGCGGCCACCGAAATGGAAAAGGTGGAGCGGCAGACAACGAATAAGAGGAGAGCCACGTGACTGGCGCCCCGCTGCGGCGAGACTCTGAAACACACTTCTCCCGAGCGAACAAGTATGTTTCGGGTCCTCGCCGCTGCAAAAGCTGTGCGCTGACGTCCAGGTTCCCCAAAAATGGCCCTTCGATGCTCTGTGCTACCAGATCCTCGCGCTCCGAATCTGTGACCGGACGCTCTATGGCTCCGTCGTCGAACTGCCAGGCTTTTTAAGTATAGAGGAGGCTATGGTATGACGTATGAGCAGTGGAACTGCGGTTTTTTGAGGAAGGGTTGATTCTACGCGATGTCGCGGAAGCAATCATCGCGACGAGATAAAATTCGGTATGATTACGCGAACGTTCAAAACGTAAGAGCCTAGCCAAAAAGAAAGGAGAGAGAAAAGGGCTTAGCACCGATTGCATTTATACCGTTGAAATACGCTGGAATCGATTGTTCCGTGCCAGGAAATGTAACGCCGGTTAAACCTCGGAATTACGTTCCCTGTGGTTTAATCTCAGTAAAAGTCCACGATCCTATGATCGTCTGGTCTTGATTTATTATTTACCGAGTTACCCTGGTATTTTCCATTGGTACGCGTCTATAATACATAAAACAAAAACCTCCATAAACTATCGAAATAAGATATCCTGTTTGTTTAAGTAATTGGAGTTGCTCTCTCGGTTTTCACGGCGTCAATCCTGCTTCCAAACTAGAGGAATGAAATGTTTGGTATTAGTGCCTTTTGTTCGAGAGACGTTCGAGGTACTATGAGGACTGCCTTAACGATAAAAAGGATAATACGCAAGGATATTTATTCGAACGGCTTTCAGTCATCTTCCCTTCTTTAGCGACGTGAATTTGTCCATTGTACTTTGGATCCAGTATATTTTTGAAGTACTGTGCGACTAGCGCTTAGAATTTTAAGCACAATCATCTTTCCTGCAGCTTTGGAGAGTGCCCGCGCGTACGAGCAATCAAATTCATCCCTATATATTTTTTTTTCAACCAAACCACCAGAAAAAAAAGAAAAAAAAAACATGCAAGTTTCGACGCTTCTTTGTTTATTGCTATCGCTATGCAAACATCTTGAGATCCGTTATTCTGCCAAAAACTAATAAGCGAATGTGTCTAAACAGCAAAAGATTAAAAGTTTTCTAGCGAGTTTTTGATGTGATTTTGTGTTTTCAGATGTACGAAGTCTGTTCAAGGGCAACACACAGGGTGTCCAACGTTTGCGCATGGCATGTTATTTCTTTATTACGGACATTGACATCGCGTAGCTTTTCCTAGTGCTTCGCACTGTACTTTGTTGCATACTTATACTGGGAAAGGGTACCAAAGAAGGTATATTACCACGCACCATTTTTTTTTCTTCATTAATACCAAAACGGGAAGAAAAAAGAAACAAGGCCATACGAAGCCAAGAAACTGGACTTTTCGGGGTCCATACGTTCTCTTTTTAAAAGCAATTCCAGTTTTGTAATTTTTATTTTTTACCCCTTGTCATACATGATGCAGTGATGTGATGGGTCGGGGTAGTTTTGGAGCAGCTCTTGGAGCAGCGAAAAGTCCACTTTGTAGCACCCAAAGACCTTTTGGACCATGAGCGCACATTTAATTTCTAATCATAACACTGCAAACATTACGTTAAGATTCATGTGTTGACCTGTCCGACTAGGCGGTGTCTTTTTTGCCTACTCACTTATGTGCAACCTTTTGTTATCATCGATTGCGCAGCAGGATCGATTTTATGAAACACGAAACTATCTGTTTAGTTGCACGTAGAAGCATCAGACACAGTAAGAAGAAGATGACTGATGAAGGGCAGCACGAACTGCAGCGGATTGTTCTTTTAAGTATGGAATCCCAGTGAAATAATACTAGAATAGAATAATTGTGAGTACCTAAGTTTGCTTCCTTCAAGTTCTATAGGGTGAAATAAAACTGCAGTTCTCAATTCAGAAAACAAAAATAAAGCTCTCGTCATTGGATTATAAAACTTCAATCACATTTTATATCTAGAACTTCATAACAAAAATTTACTTATGAACGACTAATACGCCTTCTTAAAACAATCCCGCCAAACTCGTTAAGGTTCTTCCCAAGTTTGCATTCACTACTTCTGCTAATTCATTAATATTTCCTCTGACCTACAGAAAAGTGACAACTAAGCAAAAAAGTTTTGCATTATTTATTTATTTATATCAAAATACTATCAGTCCCTCATGGGATTATGGTAGGAATGGGCTAACACTTTCTGGCAAAATACAAAAAGAAAAAAAAACGCAACACACATTAGAACAAAAGATAAAACACGATAATATGTGTTAACAGATTTTCAGATGGGTTGCAAAAACTGCCGGAACAAATACAAGAAATCACGATATGTTTTACTGAACGATAAGCTAGAAAACACAAACGCAGGAGCAAAGCGCACACACTAATAAAAAAATAGCATGTTTCTTTTCCCCCTCCCTTTTTTTTCTTTATATCCCCAGGCCACAAAATGCGTCAAAGGATGCAAAGAATGAACAGAACACTTCATACAAATGACACGAGACAGCATCTTCAGGGAGAAAGTTCCAGTCACTGATAGTTAAAGGGGCGGTGCAACGATATTCGCTTTGAACGTTTTTCACTTTGTTCGAGTTTACTGGCACTAGTGGGACTCAAGGATACTCGCACGCAACACCACTGAGCGAAAAAGTCCTCTGTTGTGGTGTCACTTGAAGGACAAGAGCGAGCGTTTTCTTTCAATATCACCTTCGCAAAACTTGATGAGGTAGCAGGGGGATCAGTATCCTCCAGTAACAATATTTGAATGCGGCTCATAGATTGGACCCGAGAAGTGCGAGAGCACTCGATTTGGGCACGTGATAGTCAATAGCTCGACTTGCATTCGGGTAGTGTTGCCTGTCCAATCGCTGCAATGACGACAATAGCCGAACCCCAACAATGTCTGGAACTCAGCACGTGTCCTGTGCTTTGCCGACCCCAGCGCTTGGCTACGATTAACATTGGCGGCATATTATCGGCTCCAAATCACGTGGCCGCTTGTTCTGGTTGCAAGTTGAAAAGGTGAACGCTGCTCGTTTCTTTTTAATTTTTTTCTGCGACTTCGATTGCGTGTGGTTAAAAATGAACTCCGGTTTCATAGGTCATTAACACCAGGAATTCGATCTAAGTGGTATTTGCGCAAAGTACAAAACTTGCTGCATCGCCCCTTTAAAGAGACAAAATTGACCATTTAGATACTTTTGCAATACTGAAGGATCCTTTCTAAATCTAGAATGGGAAAAAGATACCGTGAAGGTTTCGCTGTCCATCTATCATGCCGGAGTTTTATTAAAAATTGTCACGTCTCGCTTTGGAGGAACGTTTTCCCTTAGCACGCAGGTGCGCTGTGGTAAAGCACAACACACAAAGTCGCGCTGTCTATTTTATGATTGTTGCTTCACTGCAGTACACCTGTGTACGGTAAGAAGCGCGCTCAACGGAACTATCTAACCCGCCAGAACAGAACACGAACACGAGAATTATCGTGGAACTTCCGAGTACTGTCAGTGTTTGATGCAAAATCAGATCGAATAGTGCGTTATTTGACGCGATAATCCAAAGTTATGAAAACTTGTACAATCCTATCGTAAAAATCCAGCCAAGTTGCGAGGTTTCAGCCATTATGTTTTCAGCATTGCTAAGTTGAAATTAAGTTTTGGCGCAATTTTTCACGCGAATTCCTCAGATTTTGGTAAAACGTAGCAATATGTAGCACGGTAAGCACTCTGGCGCAGTTTTGAGCAAATGGCAGAGCAATCGCATCACTGATAATGTTCCACGTTTGCGCGTGACTCTGTTTTTATTGAGGACATTGGCACCGCGTAGCTTTTTGTAGTGCCTTGCCATATACTCCGTTTGGTACTGAGACTGGAGGAGAGAACCACGGAAGACACCTTACCAAGCACCATTTTTTGTCATTAATACTAAAGAAAAGTGAAATTCCAACAGGCCAAAGGAGGCCGAAGAAGTGCACTGTTGAGGGTCCAGTTCTCTTACTGAAATCAGCTCGAGTCTCGTAACCTTTTTTTTTTAATTTTTTATTCGAGGTTTTTATTTGAACTCAGGTGTACAACGCACGGACCCAAAAGGACGCTCTCAAATTTAAATCCCAAGTTCCCGACAGGTTCCCCATCTAAAAATAGCAGCCCAAACGCGCCGGTGGGATCGATGGAGGGAGGAAAGAAGGTAACTCCTCGGCTCCTTTCGAAGGGGGCGGAAGAAGGGCATTGGTGCCGCATCCAAGGGTGCTGACCTTTTGAATTCAAATAGCGGCCTCCCATCCGCCGGCCCCCCGCGCACCGGCGGGAGCGGGCGTCCGGTCTCTATTAGGCCTAGCCTTCTAGTGCGCCCGACGATCTGGTCAACTGGAATGGGGTTTTGCGCCACGCTGACTCAGCGCTACGGAACCCGGGGACAGCGAACAACGTAGCACATATACATGTGCTGAAAACAAAGACAAAATTGGAACGTTGACATCTTGGGGGGGGGGGGTGGAGGGGGAACCATCCTCGCAAGAACGTCGTCAATTCAGCAAAACCTTACCGATGGGTGAGCTCGTGCGTGTAGGAGCCCGTTTCTTTTTCTTCTTTTTTTCGGGGTGGTTTACTTTTTTGTTCTTTGGGGGTGGGGGGGGGGGGGGGTGGAGGGGAAAGTCAGTTCAAACTTGACCGGGTTATGTACAACTTTGCGGGAGGGAGGCCTGAAGGTCCGCGATAAAGATGGGAAGTGTGTGAGTTGCACAAAAACCGGGAGCATTGATTTCTTCCTCTTTTTTATTGTCGTAAACATGTATTTTTTTTATTATAAAGAGAGGAATACGAAAAAAAAAGGATTTGGCAGCTTTCTGTTGTTGGTCTTCTTTCCTTTTGTGTAGCTTGCTTCCGATTCGCTGGATGTTATGCTGAACATTACCGTTCGGCATGTGTCAAGTACGTTAATATGTGCTTACTTTCGGGTATGGCGCGTGAGTGTGTGCAGGCGTGTATGGCCACTTCTCGGTTTTTTCGGCCACGAATAAAGTGCTAGGACCTGTCAGCTTTGTACTGTAGATTTGCAGACGCAGCATGTGGGGAGACGCTCAGAGAGATGAAGTGGTGTTGACGCCAGAAAGAGGTCAAGGAGCTGAGGTGCGCTGATTTTTGCAGAACTGCGCGCTTTAGTCGGACGATAAAAGAACTGGCGGATACTTGCATTCAAAGTCAGCTTGGTTCCAAGTTCTAGCTGCATACTTCGAAAGTAGCCAGTCTTGTAAAAGTTTCTTCGGAAATCAATCTAAGCCACTGATCGTGCAAACACTGTCCCATACCGATACACCCCTTTCCTAATGTGCTTGTATGTACAACGACTGTTTATGTCGATATACTTTTATTTAAATGATTGCTTTAGTTGTCCGCAGCGCGTTGTTTGCAATCATGCGTCTGACGAAAAGCGTAACGCTTTACTTGATACAAAAGAAACAGTTTTCGTCTGCATTGTTCGAACAACGTGAGAAATGCTGTAAACAGGGATATTTAAGCGATTTACTTATTCCATCATAAACCATTGCCGCCTCAACCTTCGCCGTTTAAAAAAAAAAGTTACTGGTACAACACACGTACCCACAAACGCTCTTGTCAAACACTTAAAAATGCGTAGCTCTCAATATATTTCTTGTATTTCTTCACTAATATCTTTTTATTATTTATCAATAGCAAGTTTAGTTTAAACTTGCTGAACCAAGGTACTAAGTTACGTGTTCTTAACTTACTCCGTTATAACTGTGTGCATGCGATGACTATCGAAGGTATTAGGAGTGAAACGTGCTGCAGAATGTTTCACGTTACGCTGCGCTTCTTGTTTGTAGAAGCTGTGTATCCTGGAGCGAATGGACAAAGTTGATACATTCAAAATGCCTGGCAGCGCTAAAAGTGCATACTTGTGATGTCTTCTATTTATTTTAGTTTTCTCGATTAGTCAAGAAAGAAGAAAAGTTATATTTTGAGTTTACGTACTCGAGAACATGTTCAAAAATTTCGCTGATTTCATTCCAGAGGGGAGATTTAAAACTTCGGCATTCGAACAACCCCTCCCCTCCATTCCACAGGTGGCGCCGGGCATTTCAAAACAATTTGCGAGACTAGCGCAATGCGCCAAGGAAATGCAATCTGCTAAAACTCCTCACTAATAAATTTTAAACGAAAACAACGCTCTGATTCATTGCTAACCAACTACGAGAGCTCATGCCGCACAAGAATTCAGTTTGAGTCAATTCATTACGTTAATCTATAAAGCTGAAAAGTGAGTCTTACAAAACTAATTGAGTTTCAGGTTTCGACCGCGACGTTATTCAGTTACAAATGCAATTAAATGTTTTTGCAAGTATATCTGATTTCAGCTGCAGTTGCTCGCCAAAAGACACTGCTTTTCATTCACTTTAAAAGTGCCCCGTGATCTCCGGGCGTTCTGTGATTGCAGGCCCGCAGACCCCCAACGCGAAAGGGATGCCGGCACCGTTCCGTTCAGCGCGGTCACAATGCCGACACATCATACAAAAGACGGTCCACAGATCGTCTTTTGTAGGATGTACCCTCCGATACGAACTGCGCATGTGCTAGTCTTCTGCGGTAGCGCATGCGCAGTTCCTATATCGGAGTGCCCACCGTGCCGTATCGGACGTGCAAAAACGGTTCTCTAAAACTTTCTACTGTCTGAGACGTCTTTCTTGTCAGACGACCCCTGTCACATTTGTCCTACACAGTATTGTACACGTTACCAAAAAGAAAGTAATCGATTACAATAACTCTTGAAAGTTTTTTTATTATTATTATTTTATTTATTTACCCTCAAGGCCTGAGGCATTATAGAGGGGAGTGGACTACATTTCATTAGATAGTACAACATTGTGAATTTATTAGTGATAGACAAATAAGAGGCTCCTAATCATACAATGATAGCTAAGGCGTTCTTGAAGAGGTTGTGGTCTTCGATGGCTGCCGTAGGTGCGGGACGGCGATTCCACGCATCTGATGTGCGTGGGAAAAAGGAGTGAAAAAAGCGTTAGTTTTGCGGAGTGGAATTCCGACCTTAAAAGCATGATTCAACCTGGATGAGAGGGGAGGTAAAATAAAATCAAGGCGCAGATATGGGTGATGAAAGAGCTTGTGAAATAGACATAGCCGAAATAATT
Organism: Ixodes ricinus; assembly: GCA_037355805.1. Taxonomy (NCBI): domain Eukaryota; kingdom Metazoa; phylum Arthropoda; class Arachnida; order Ixodida; family Ixodidae; genus Ixodes; species Ixodes ricinus. Next base: position 33,803 of record JAZHYW010048806.1, read on the forward strand.
TACGGCGAGATGCTAGAGTTGGTAGGTTGAGGCTAGATTTTATTGAGCGTATGCTGGCAGTTCTGTTATAGTTAGATAGGATAAAACGAACTGAATTATTTTGAACTATTTCAAGTGAACCTATTAAGTTTTCTTGCTAAGGATCCCACACAGATCAAGCATATTCAAGTTTTGAACGGATTAGTGTTTTATACAACAGAAGTTTTAAGGACGAAGGGGGCTTTTGAGAAGTTACGTCGCATGTATACAAGCATTCTGTTAGCGTTGTTAATAACATACGAGATGTGAGTGGTCCAGGTGAGATTGGCTGTAATGTGAATACCAAGATATTTGTAAGAAGTGACGGCATCAAGGGGACGGTGAATTGACCGTTACTTGAAAAAGTAACCGTTACTTTTACAATTAATTCAGATTGAACAAAAAAAATTTCTGCCGGTCTGAAAAAAGGGATTTTGTACTGTCCATTGTTGGATTAGAATAACCGAAGAATGGGCTACTTATCCTACTTATCTTCTTAAGCCACCAACATTTTAGTAAACCATGCCTATTCCTGCCGGAGGCTGAAAGATGGTTTAGGGGAGGTAAAATTAGTCACCACTCCGAGGAGCTTTATTGCTTCCAAAAGTAATAAATTGCCCTCGTGATTTCTTCATCGTCAATTTGTTTAAATTATTACTTATTTACTGCAAGTAGTAATCGATTACAAGTAATTTGGTTACTTAGAGTGAGTACCGTACAAGTCTGGTTCTACAAGAAGCGCCTGCAGACACGTTCTATAAACATGCAGGTGTGTGAAGCAGACGAGCTTCAAACATCGATCATGACCTTTAAACTATATGTTGCCTGGAACGCGACTCCGTCTGGTGTGTTTACCGCGTCCAAAAAGTGGTCCCTCGATTTCCGCCTGATGACGTCACAAAAGTGTCATGCTGTCGCCGGTCGCGATCCTGGCGGCGTCCCATCAGCTGTGGTGTTTGTGGCATATGCCTGTTCTGCTGCAGGCCGCTCTCCAGTGTGGTAGCAGATATACGAAAGCTTCGGAAGCCAAAAGTTAGGACGCCGTGACGACAGCGACCCTCGCGTTCGGTTGTATACTATTCGCAGACTTCTCGTTAGCATTTCTGCGATTAACCGCCAGGAACGCGACATGCAACAGCATGACACTCCGGCTTCTGTGACGTCATTTGTTGTCACTTTGGGGACCACTTTTGATGTATGGTCAGCATAGGACGCTAAACACACCAGTCGAAGACGCGCTCCAGGCACCATAGTTTAAACCTTGAGACTGGGAAAGGAAACTTTTTGAAGCTTAGAAGAAACAGGACAAAGATGACACACGCCTCTCAACGCTTGTCTGTCTTGAGACGCTCGTCTGTCACATTTCTTCTGTTTCTTCTAAAATGTCCAAGTTTCCTTCCCAGTCTCGGCTTTCATAAGCATCGCGATTAATACGGACCAGCTCCCCTGCACGTTTACCATGTTTTTTTTTGTTTTTTTGTTTTTTGCTTTGGCGTGTCCGGAGATATTTTTGTCATCCTGTCAGAGAAACTTCGTGTCTTCTGAATGACGTTTGAACAGCTTTACGCATCAACTCGCGACTGAGGCCGACGCAGTAACATCACGTGGTACACACGCTGAGACTACTAACCTAAAGACCAGTTTTGTTTTTTGTATTTGTGGACAATTTGAAATGTAACGGTACCTTCATAAAAAGCAATAAAAAACGCGTAGTAATTTTTTATTTTTTTCATATCGCTAAAAGGTACACTTAAGGTATATCGTTAGCATACTTAGAATATTTGTAAATTACTTTTAGTGCACTTCGTATTTTAGCGGTGCACGTCGACCCAACCTGGCAACTGATGCGTGAATACCAAAAGTACTTGTTCAATATTATATTAGAGAAATAAAAATATGCCTGCGAACTGTTTTGGTGCAGTGCAAATTTAGTATACTTTCAATGTATCACTTTTTTATCGTTGGTGATTGAACTAAACAAGAACTTTGCAAAGAAAAGCTGGCTAACTTAAGGCTACACGTCCTGCTATACTTCGTGGAAACTTAAGCAGTATTTAGTCAGCTACGTTGTAGCTCATTACACTAACATGACTGCGGTACAATAGTTGGCCAACCCTTCTGTTTGATAGGAAAGATAGATTTGCGTGTTTTCCCTTAACCCGGCAAGCATTCCTTTCAAAAGCTCTCAGATGCGGCGCCTAAAAAGGAATAATCCAGAGGTCACCCCACTACTATCTCAGTAAATCTCAACGTATAAAGACGACTAATTCAACCTCTTGTTTTTATACTGTCATTTCGATTGTCTGTTTATATTGCCTGCGAGAAAAGCAAAGTATTTCCCACTCCAGTTTTTTTTTTCGATTTTATTTACTCTTTTTTATTGCCAGTGAGGTAATTTGCATAATATAAACGTAAGAAAATTTATTATACCTTCTTAGCCATTGAATGACGCCTCGCATGCCTAAAAAAAATAAGGAATAAAAAAAAAACAGCGCCACAAAACATTTATAGGGCTGCGCGCGTTCGCGCCGCCCTTTTTTTACGATTCTCAGTTATCTGGGTATAGCTGTTAAGTTTCCGAGCGCGTGAGGACCTTTAATCCGCGGAGGCGAAGTTACTAAGGAGATCTTATTTAACGACCTCTAAGCTCGCGATCTGCTTTTTATTTTCTGTATTTATTTTATTGCCGCACTGGAGTTCGGTCCATTTTGTTGGAAGTCTTTCGATGGGAGAAAAATTCTCAGCTCTTCTATGTGTACACAGAATGTTTCTTGAACCGTGAGCCAAAAATGGTGCCGAGGCGAGCAACGCAGCGTCAATCAGAGCGCTGGACCGCTGTTGCGAAGATGCGCTCCGGTAGAAAACCGAAACCTAGAAACGCGTCTAAATTGAGCATTTTAACGCGACAGCGTTAAGGAGCTCGCGTCGCACAAAGGCCGGCGTCGGTGTCGTGACGGAAAAATCCTGATTGGTCGATAGGGTCATGACGTCACAGCCAGATGACCTCGCCCGAGAATGTCAAACAACCCACAGCGCTCACGCGAAATGTGACGTCAAGCGTGGAATGAAAGTGATTAACACATTACGTGTAACGCGAATTAAAAGTCTCAAAGGATTTGGCTTTATAAAAAATTGTATTTACCTAAAAAATATATTGAAGAATTTTAGGCGGGACTGGAACCCACGACCCTTCGGATGCAGTCAGATACTGACTAGGCCACGCTAAGATACGCTTGCACGGCGAATGAGAAGGCGATGCGATCGGGGCCCCGATAACGCGCTCTAAACATCCTCCAACGTGGTTTTTTTTTTTTAAGGCAGTAAATTGTTACGCGCGCCTTGTATATTTTTTAAATTAGTTGATTTAGTGGTTTCCGGTGATCCTCAGCACGATTCTGATTGAAACCATATGTATGAATTCGGTAATTAGAAAACAGAAACTTTATAGCTCGAAAGTAATTTATAAACTAATTGTACTGAACGTTATTAATTTTCCCCAGTAGGCCCTTTGCAGAAACTAATATGACCGTGACATTTTCTCTGCGATGCGTACTTTTCGCAGGAACGATTTGGTCCACGGTCTGAGAAACACCCTGTAATATGCGCAGATACCAGCGTTTTAGGAACAAATGAATAGTGCGTTTTAACTTGCCCTCAACACTCAATTAAAGAGCTTAAAGTATCTTTTGCATATATATATATATATATATATATATATATATATATATATATATATATATATACCCTCTTCACACTTTTTTCGATAAAATAAGGAGCCTGCTTTAATATCGAAATGGAATAAAAGTTTTTTTTTTCCTTTTCTGCATTACAGTCTCACGTGTTACACGACACGATCGTTATCGAGTCGTTTCCCACGCAAGCTTCAGAGTCGTAGGCCAGGTGGTTTACATTTGATATGCCCGGAGGAAACACTGAATGAAAAAAAAAATAATAATAATGTTCGGACATTTGCCAATAACCTCCAGGAGACTGACTTCGACACGGAATGAAACGACATTTCGTTTCCGTAGCGTTTTTGCTAGCACAGACTTGTAAACAGACAAGCACACGCAAAAAAAGAAGAAAAAAAAGAAAAATCGCAGCACTAAATTGAAAGTCACGCCCGCCCTTCCGTTATTGAGTTGCTGAGCTTTCCTGTCGTGCCTTTTCCTTTTTACGAGGAGAGTTTCCTTTAAATCGCTTCTTGTTATATATATGTACTATATATATATATATATATATATACTTTTATTTTCTAGTTGAATTCCGCGGAGCCTCGGTTCGCAAACGACGGAACCACGCATTGTTCAGGGAGCGTGCGTTCCCCGAAGATCGAAATCGGAACAACCCACACTTTAGCGTCTAAAACTGCTCATGGCGAATTCGGGAGAACATACACTCCTGAAAACGTTTCGAAACATTACGCAAATCAACAGACCGAAAATCAGGCTCGATATTTTTTTTCTTCCCTTTCTGTTTTGTACGCGGTAAAAACGCGCGGTATATAGGCCAACGCGCCATTTAGAAACGAGCCCGTGTTGGCCCACTACCGGGACTGCGCATGCCCCTGAAACGAGATTCTAGGGAGGTGAAACGTCTGCGTTCCTTTTATATACATCTATATATATATATATATATTAAGGGAACCATTCCGATAACTCTGATAACGATACCCGAGAACGGTACAACGCGTACGCAAAGGCGTCGGGCGGACTATCGGGTATCGTTATCGGAGGTATCGGAAGGGTCTTTCAAACTCAGTTACGGAGCTGCCCATAGGACGCGCTGCTTCCACGAGCAGTTCCCCTCGCCCCGCCCACGGTACGCCTCCCGTCGTTCGACGCGCCACCGTTTTGAGGACGGCTCCTGTGGTAACTGCGGCGTATTTTATGTGAATACGTATGTTTTAAAGCACGGTGTCTAGATGGCGCTTTGCCGTGCTTTATGGAATGCGCAGTTTTTGAAACGAGACTCTAGATGGCGCCTCAAACCACGGGAGGCAGACTGGAGGGGCGAATGGGGGAGGGCGGGGGGGGGGGGTATTTCTTTCCGCGGGAGTTCCACAACTAGGCTAAACTAGTAGCGTTAACTGGTGCGTAGACGTTTCCAAGTACGGCCTCTGGGCACTGCCATTTTGCTCTTGGCCCGTGCAGATCGTCGGATAGTCAAGCCCAGACATGCGCACGTTACTGAAGTAAACTAACTAAATACTCTCACTCGTCACTCACTCAAAAACAAACTACATACTAAAGAACAAAACGTGAGGGGCGAAAGTGAGATGATGGAAGTTCGACATTGATGAATTACCCGAGACTGAGGTGACGACAGAAAAACTAGAGGAAGGAGAAAAACGACGGGAGGTAGACCTATTTTCTTCTTCCGGTCGTTTTTATGCCGTCACCACAGTCTTGGGCAATTCTATCATGATAACCACATACGTTACGCGTTACTGCGATTCAAAAGGAACGAGTTACCTTAGCCTGAAAGTAGCGCGTTATGTTCTCGATACTCTGAATGTCATTTTTTTTTATGAAGCAGTAGCCGCTTCAAATATGCGATTTTGTTAATATGTATTTGCTCTTTAACGTCTTCATCCGTGAATAAGGGCTATACCGACTTATTTTGTGCACATCTTTCTCTGCGGACTATTAAGCGTTTTCTCGTCCTGCAAATTCAGGTGCGGGATGAGATGAGAACTATAGGTTGGGTACATCTTTGGTGCACGTTCCCCTCAAGAAGTAACTAAATACCGTTACTCATTCCTTCTGTTAAAATTGACTAGGTCACTACTTGGTTACCGAGAATAGTAACTAAGTACAAGAAACGCGTTGCTTATAGCGCGTTACGTAATAGTCTGGTCAAGCCTTGCTGAGGCACACCCAGGGTTGCCAGACTGTCGCCAAAACAAAGCATTTTTTCATCCACGACAGCCGGACTGACTCCTGAAGCGTGGCTACTTGCAGACGTCCATACACAAGCGTTGCCCTGTCTGGAGTGTATTTACTTACCTCACCCTCTTCGCGACCGGCGAGTCTCCGGGAACATTTCGTCGGGCCTGAGCCCCGCTAGCTCGCGTCAGCTCGCTGCCGCCTGTCATCCTCGTGTTGTCCTGTCATGTCCCGACAAGTCAGTCTCTTTTCAATCCTAGGCTCTTTCCTCGCAGAATCCAAGAGAAAGAGGGAAAGGGGGACCTATTTTTATCGCGCTTCGTGCAGCCTCAAGAAACCCGAACAAGGGACGCAGTTCGGCTCCAGTGTTTCACACCCGGCGCAACCCAATGCGACACGTTTCCCGTAGCGAGCGACACTCAATTGATTTTGCGTTGACAGCCGCTTCAAATATCATTTGGAGCCGCGAAACAACAAACAAAAAAACATGTCCCACCCAGTGTTTTTTTTTTTTTTTGCTTATTTGAGCCATATATTGTTGAACCTTATTCGAACGCACTTGGTCTGGCAAACGTTTCACTGGCAGAGGCGGAGCACGCAAGAAGTAAAAGCATTCGGACTTATCTAGAGTCGGGAGGGGCTCGTCAAATCCCATTACATGTCGCTTGTAGGCTGTAGCGACAGCAACAAAAGCATCAGCACTCGCTTTTTTATTTTTTTTTTCCGCAACAAAGTTTTCTTCTTCTTTTTTTTTTTTTTTTTTACATGTGTACACAGTGTTTTGCTGCGCTGTGCCGACAATATTGGGCGGTGTTTGGACGCTCCCTCTGTCCGTGGTGCCATCTGGAGGCAGTGCAATGCTTTCCTTTTTCTATCTTTGCAATCGTGTCCTCTTACGTTGCTTTTTGTTCATATGTATCGTTTCGGAGAACAAGTAAAGTTTGTCGAATTCATAAAAATGACGCTTGCACTGTTGAAGGACTTGCTAGTTTGTTCCTGTGGCGTCTTGCCTTAGTTTAAGCATGAGACCAGTTCGAGGAATGTCGCCCCTTCTTTAGCTTTACAATACACCGCATCCTCCTCGAGCTGTGGAATGGTCGAACTGTTTATACAGCGACCTCGTTTTGATCACTCGTTCGCAGGTTCTCGACCAAATCGTAGACAGCTTTAAGGTAAAAAGATAAGATGATGTCGCTCACAAACCAAAAACAATTCTTGTTCCTTCGCGCACCTCTGCTTCAAATCGATTTCATACGTGTGTAGAATCTGCGGAGATTGGGCACTGGACCGTCCAGTGATCTCAAAGCTTTATCAAGATTGAGAGCAGACTCCACGCAATAATTTTAGTCTTTAATAATAATAATAATGGATTTTACTTCCCATTCTTGCTGGTACAAAAAAGGGAGGACGTCAGGACAAAAAGCTGCGGTTGCAGGCTTGACGAGGTCCTGGCGCCCTAACACACTTTGGCGGGAAAGCAGCATTGTAAACACAACGAAAAAACAAACACAAAAATGGGTACCAAAACACAATCACGAGTACTCACATTGTTGCACTCAACTTGAATGCATCAAAATAAATATTTTTAAAGTAGAAACAAGTTTCACCACCAGATACAAAAACTCCAGGCACTGGAAGTAAAAATTATGCTGTCTGTAATATGATTTTTGTCAACATTCGATTTGATGTCCCATAGATGCTGACATTATTGGCTCCGAGTTTATTAAGTAAAGATGGTAATGCGTATTTTAATGATGTAAAGCCGCAATTCTTTGATTGCAGCTTACCATTTTGTCGGTGTTGTCATCCGGCAACGTTCTTTTGTAATCGTTGTGCATATGTGTAATATCTTAGACACGCTCTAAACGAACTGAACTTTGTCGAGGCGTAGAGGTTCGTTAAAGACAGCAGTGTAAACGAACGGTCAGACAAAGCGCTAACTACTCCACCCTTAAAGTGTCTCGTACAAATCGTCGCGTCATTTTCAAAGCTATGCTGTTGACACGTTGTTAAGCATTGTGTTTATTTAACCACTCATTAACATGCCTCTCGTTCAAAACAGCGGTTCAGATTCTGCAAATTTTGGGAGTTCAGATAGAGCCTCTGAAACGAGAAGAGGTAATTAACATTTGATGTTGATTTATCAAAGAGAAACTAAAACGGTTTTGTATTTGAAAAAAATAAAAAAAAACATTTAAATTGTCTTTTTTTGGCCTCTAGGATCACAGATATCGAGATTTTTTTTCAATTTCAAGCACAAAAACTGCAGAATTTTTTTTTTAAAGTTTTGTTGAAGTTTTTTTTTCCGGAACGTGACTAATATATACAGAGCTTTTGGAATCTCCGCTGTCGCACATCTTCTGCGTGTATCAAAGCTATGCACGCGCCCTCTTCGCTATTTTCGGGAATGTCAGATAAAAACGTCTCCACTGGTGTCAGGGCGAGAAAATTTACCTGGCAAGCTTGCAATTGCACGCGCTGTCCATACGACGGCGCGAAAGATCTGGGTATGGCGAAACGACTGGTCGGAGGGTTTTCGTGTTTTCTCGCTTTTACTTACATCTTCGGGAGAAACGAACGTGATATTCAGAGTTCACGAGGTAAAATTACTGTAGAATTCACCTGTTACTCGATTTTTTTATTCAAGAACCTTTTTAGCTCCCTTTAACTCCTTGCCCGGCTGTAGATTTATAAAAAGCGAAAGCACGCAAACGAGCTGCTAAAGAAACCTCATAATGTAAACCCCAGACACGGACAAGTGAAATAACGACCAGTGCGACACGAAATCTGAAGCGCAGCTGGGTTTACTGGCAAGAGAACAGCAATATAGTACAGTCGTCTTCACAAACAGGAATGAAGGAAACAAAAAAGACATGCCGCCAAAACGATTTGACTGAACCAAGCCAGACAGACTGACATTAAACTTTGAAAGCCCTCTCAAGGTTCAGATTATGATGTACATTTGTCTTTAAAAGATTCCGCTTACGACGTTCTTGTCCAGAATGCTCACTCTGTCTGCTGTAAAACACCCTTTAGCAAAAAATAAGTGATTGCCTGAAAATGGTCCAGCCGCAGTGGCTTTGCTTCCCAACTCCGCCACTAGTTACGTGTTTGGTCAAGAAAATCCCACGATCCGCAGTCTGCACAATCGCTGGGCCGATTCCCCCGCTGTCCAATATGGTGGAAGCCCACGGGCTTGCCGCTGATCTTTCAGAATCGAATGGCGTTTGGCCGCTAAGACGCGCTTATCCACGGAGCTGATTACATTCCGCTGGGAGCTCCTTTGGCGATGTCAAGAAAAACAAGCGAGAAAAAAAGAAGACAAAACAAAACAGACGGTATGCGAAAGCAGAGGAGGGAAAGGAATGGGGAGAGGACGCAAGCTGTCATCCAGTGGGACATCGCTGGGTGCTTCGTGCCGCATTTGGCGGAAACGCCGGAGCTCATTTGCGGGTGCTCGTAATCTCCTGTAAGTGCAGCCTGGCGTCGGGCCTTTCGCCGAGACGCCTCCGCGCATTAGGCGAGACGATGTTGGCTTGGCGATGACGTCGACTTGCAAGATCGGGTCAAGCGCTGTCGACGACTTGGGGAACGTTCTTTGCCGAACAGGAACGAAAGAGAGGCAGAGAGCGATGAACTAAGTGAAGGGTATCCGACAAGTCGAGAAGAGATTTGTTCTTACTGGAAAGCTAAGAAGTTGTGAATGCTGAGCGAGGTATGACCGTGGTTACTTTCGCGATGATAATATTGATCGCCGACTGCTCCACCATGAGTTAGCGCCGCCAGGCGGACACCTGCGGCGGTCCCAAACATACGCGTATACTTGTCACTTTCTCGCTGGTGCCTATCAAAATGGCTGCCCTCTGGATCATGGCCTCCAAAATTTTTCGCGCGCGGCTGCGCTCCTCGGGCCATTGCATTCGCCGGTAGAGACTGTTACTGTGAGGCGCTTGGTGGCGCTCGCAGCCAAGCCAAACAATACAAATAGATAGCCGGGAATTATCATTATCACTATTATTGTCGGTCTAGCGGAACTTAAAAGCAGCGCGAAATATGCTCCCGCCACTCGCCGAAACACGCAGACCTTTGGCAAATTCGAAGGTTCATCTTTTCAAATCGCGAATGCGTAGAACAAATGTCCGTGCATGTATAAGTAAAGTTCGGAACTTTTCTCATGCATGACGACAAAAATATTTCTATGTTTGTCCCGCTGGCCCGGCCAGTATCCGCAGAGGACAAATATAGATTCGTGCTAGAAGAATGGTTAGTTGGGCGAGTTGGTGGGAATTCATCGTGCCATAGTCACGTAATGCTCCCATAGAATGAAGGGTCTTGTTCGCGTGTCTTTCGAATAAACTTTGTCAGTTCATAGTCACCGCTCGTCCCGCGTGTTTCTTCTTCGTCTACGTCCTCGTGTTTCCGCGCTGTTTCCACGATGAATAGATCGATTCCCACTAAATCTTGCATTGTGAGATATCATCCAGCAAAACAGCGCAAAGACCGGAGCAGAGAATAAAAATTACGAATCAACAGAGATAGACCTGTCTCTCTTCTGATGATGAGTACAATGAAAATGCAAGCTTCATTACTGTGGCTTCATGCCTTGGGCACACACTTCACATTGTGCTTTGAGGTCATTGCTTCCGTTTCTGGTTTGATTATCAGCGCTGCATGCGGAGATCTAGAGAACTGACTCGACTCGCTCTTTTTCGCTGGGCAGCAGAGCGTTTCGACAGGCCGGAGCAGAGCGCGGCACAAATCTCGGAGGCAATGTCGGGATGATCGTCGTAGAACCACAGTAGGAGGTTCGGTCGGTAACTCGCACAAAATGTAGATACATACTTCAGCTACTTATCCATATCACCACCGCAGAGATTAAGGTAGTTATTATGACTTGACACAAGCTTTTGAATGCCTTCCCCAATGAAGGTTTCCGCCAAAAACAAAAATAAAGTGATGACTGATATGGTAATATACACAGAATGTAGATACATGATCTAGCTAGTTCTTACATAATTACCGCAAAGACGTGGGCAGTTGTGACCTGTTACAAGATTTTAGACGCTCTCCTCAAAACAGGTTGCCTGCTGGATTCTCAGTCATTCCATCTCAAGTTGAACAAGTCTGTCAGTCGCCACCGACGAGCTTCCCTGACCTCCATCACCAAGGGCGCTTTCCGTCCTTCCTAAAGCTTCATGCAGTTTCCTTGGTGCATATTATAAGTCTGTGCCCAGTGATGGTCTAGCTTATACACGATGGAAGGACTGACAACCTCGGCGGCAGCCCTCCTTGAGAGGGCCATCTGAAAGTTTGTGTCACGTCATAATATTCTGTGAGCATTGTGTGGAGATCTAGCTATAGAGTATGTATCTACATTCAGTGTATATATAAAAAAAACATTAAGCATCACTCTTTTCTTTTTTACCGAGTTCGTCGAGTTTTGAAAAAGAAAACCTATGCTTGTAATTCTATATTTTTGTAAATACGACCGATAGTAGAGCCTTATTACTTTATAAATTTGATGTCAGAAAGGTGTAAGCCAGCATAAGTATTTTGAAGTCGATCATTAACGAACTAGGAGTACTATTCTCACACTGCGGTACCACCATCGCTGAAAGTTGCGAATAGGATAGCTGGGTCAATGTACTGGAGGAGCAAGGGATTGGCCACTGCAGTGACGGCGCCCTTCACTGACTCACCAGATAGGTGTACATTGTATTATTCGTATCTCCCGATCAAGACGTGAAAATGTGGCGTCAAACGACTTACGTACGGTTGCGAAAAATTCTTTGTATCCTTTGCAGCGCACTTTAATCAAAACATCTGATTGTCCCTACTAGGTAATATCCTACTCTTGACAACTGTCGCAGTATCGTTGTCAGAAATCCGTTCCATGACATTCGGCATATAATGGTTCACTCTGACAATTAGTTGTGAACTGCGGCTCGATTTTTGATCGGTAATTTTACAAGAGCTCATTCGCGCTTACTACTTTTCAGATTGGAAACGCCAAAAAATTCTGCGGAACGGTATTCCGATATAGCCAGATTCGCACTTGCTTTCTTTAGGTGCAGCCAGAAGTTTCCCAGAACCGGCCATTATAAAGCCAACGAAATGCTTCACTAAAACCCACGTACAAGAATTCAATATCGGTGCGCGTAAAGTCTATGCCGACATTATTCTATGTAATAATCTTGGCTCACATTTTGTAAGTTTTATCATTTGGGACTCGACTCCACTTGGCAGGCACGTAGCCAGGGAGGGAGGGGGGGGGGGCATCCCGGACCCTTCTTTCCCCGAAATCTTCCATTTTGTTGCGGCGATCCTCTCCCCTCTCCCTCTCATAAAGCATTTTGTCATGGACGCCCCCCCCCCCCCCCCCAATCAAATTCCTGGCTACGTGCCTGCCACTTCGTCATTCTATATCAATGTTATAAAAAATATTTCGCCAGCTGTTCGTGGTACCAACTCTCTGAAACTTTACTGACGATAAATTGGGCTCGTTTTGTTGACCGAATTGATTTTCGTCGAGGCATGCTTGTGCGAGGCGTGCGTTGGAAGCCGTGAGTATTGATAGTTCCCGCATGCAGCAGCCCGCCAAATTCTTTGCTTCTCACCAAGTTGTTGTTGTTATTCTTCTTTTTTTGTCATATATTAAAGATAATATTGCTACATATAGGTTCGATCGTGCAAGTAATTTCATCAATTTTTTCGAAAATCTGGCGCCCATATTCCATACGTATTGTTTGTGTGCTTTCAGCATAACGACAAATAAATAGATCGGCGGAGCACCGTAATCAATTCTCTTACTTGAAACTTTTTTTTTGTCCCCTTCGATTCTAGGTTTGATGCGAAACAGTGTTGCTTAGAGTTTCCTTTCGAAATTGACTTGGAGAGTAGGAGGTTTCAGCGCACGTTTCTGCCGACATAAGAGAATTTCTCTTTTATTTTGATCTCCTATAAAACAAGCTGATCACAGAAAAAGCACAATAGAGGAAGGAAACATGGACCGACAACAAAGTATATTAAAGTGACTTACGTTTCCTTGTTTGCAATTTAAAGAAAATAAATAAAGACGTTCACTTTTTCTTTTTTATTGTTACGAAGCACGGTTTTCTCAAACGAATAAGAAGCAAGCCCGAAATATATATGTATTTTTTTACCCCGCAGCGTGACTTTTTTGTTTTTGTTTTTTGTTCCTGCCATTGTTTGTTAAGAGCAGTGCCGCGTACTCGTGTTGTCACACGAGCGCGATGAAAGTGCGGATTAATTCTAGCCTTATTCGTAATTTGATCCCGCCCGCCTCGATCCTGGTTCCCGCTCCGCAGCCTGCCGAACGGGTCTTTTTGGCCGGGGAAAACAAAGGTCCTCACATATAGCGGCCGCAGTGAGTGGTACTGAGCCATGGTTGCGCTGAGCAGCGACCGCGGTAGCTGGCGGCGAACATGTGAGAGCAGCTATACTCTGCGTCAACCATGTCGCGCTACCTTGGAGAGGCTAGCGTAGCTTCGACTGCTCAGTAGTTTCGCACCGCTGCGTGATCGCGTATCTTCGTCTTTTAAGCCTCATCTGCGTGCGCTCGCGCAACTAGCTGTGACACAGTTGGAGCACTGTGAGAGCTAAGGTAGCTTTCACAACGTATAGTACAAAATAGTTGACACCCGAGCAACGAAAATGCGAGGCTCGTGTACGCTGGGCTGCTCCCCCGGCGACGAACTTAGGAAACTCAGTTGGGTCACTATTTCTATGCATCTCCTGTTTGAAACGGCAGGCAGTAGCGGAGCGGCAGTGACTGAGCGGCCGTACAGAGATGAACCGAAGGCGTTTATTCCGGAACTTGGTGTATGATGTGATCAACCGGTGGCACCGCTGACGTCGTGCAAAACCTGCCCGTTATTGACACCTTTGCCAAATGTCTGAGTTTTGTTCCTGCTGACTGCTTTAGATGACTCGCTGCTCTTAACCTTTCTTAGACCAAAGTGTTAACTGCCAAACACTTAAAACTCTGTTTTCGTTTTTGTTTTGTTCTTTTCCTAGAGAATGCTGACTTTTTTTTGTGACGAGTTGGGTCGTTTCTTAAGACTGGAGGAAAAAAAAACAACAGAAGGGTGGAAAAAGAGGATGAAAATTATTAACGTACAAAGAAAGAAGTAGCTCTACGAAAATAAACATGTAGAATAAAAGAATGGACGGCAGGCTCTGGAGGACAAAGCTAGCACCCAGCGTTTTGACATATGCAAATTACTCTTCTAAATAGGGCAGCGTCATTTATTTTGTCACGGCGCAGATGCGGACGCCATGTGCTGGAAGAGAAAGAGGATCGGCGTCTGTATACGCTTTCAAAACAAAGCTGCTTGAATCTGTGGCCGTTTCGGCCGGGATGAAATGCGCTTGCTGTGCGCATCATTTACAATGCCGATGTGTTGGGGTCGCTGCGTGTTTTCTTTTTTAGTTTGGGCAACACTCTGACGATATCAATTAGCTCAAAGAGGGCAATAATTTTGTTTTAGATGAATGAAACACAAAAGCTTGCGGTCAGCGTAATACCTTTGTCAGACGGGCATTCTGAAAACCGTTAGAACAAGCTCCTTTATAAAATCGGCGAATCAGCGCACGCCGTAGGGCACGTGCGCACTCAACATCGCGTGCTGACTGGCCGATTTTATAAAGGGGCTTAGTGAAAGGACCTTTAGAATGCCGTCTGACATGGGTGTTAGTTTATATGCCTGCATATTTGTACGAACCGTCGTTGAGAGGCAAAACGTACAATGACCCCCCCCCCTTTTTTTTTTCCAGCTCTTTCCAAACTCAACGCCGCAACTGTATTGATTTAAAAAAAAAACTGCTTTGACTGTATATTTTAAGTTTTAGATTCATCGGCCTTTATCCGACCTGCCAACTTCGGGTAGCTAGTCCAGCCTCTCTGGCGATTGACGTATTGTCAGTATGTTTGAAATAAATCAGTGATTGTGTGGTTACGTGAATCGGTTTAGGTCTCAAGTGCACAACATATGGCCCGCGAACATGACACTGCGAGATGTGCTAAAGACGGCAACCGGTGCGATGATACCAGATATTGAAAACCCGCGCAGTTCCCAATAAGCATTTTTTAGCTCGCGTAATTTTTGAGTTGTGCACCTCTAGTTTAGGTGGTGGTCGTGGTGTCAGTAGAATAAAAAGGATAATCTGGTTGTCAATGCTCAAAAGAGGTCCGTTCAAAGTTTGGCAACAAATCCACAGTGGAGTTTGTTGGCATTAATCAAGACTCACATCTTCTGAAGAAAAAAAAAAAGTTGTAAGGCACAACCGAAAACCTCACAGTGAACGGTAGATAACGTTTTATTAATTTCAATGCTAAATTACTTTGGGTTTCTTGTAATGGATGCCTTACTCATGAAACCTACAGCGGCTGGGTTGTCGTGAGAAGCGATTGGAAAGGAGACGTCACCATTTATGTAGTGCCCTCCTCTTCACGATCAGTGATGGACGGTTCTCCCAACACTCAGCTCTTCCGTAAAAACAATAAAGGATTGCCGCGAGCCCTTCTGGGATTTCCGCAGCCCTCCTGGGATGTTGCGGAAAGGTCACTCGTCGAACGCGGGAAGAATCCTACCGAAGTCGTCACAGCCCGCCATAGGCCAGCCCTTATACGGCGGCGATGCTTTTCGTCACGTACTGCCAATAGTCGACCTATTTTCACTGCGTTTATTTACATTAACAAAAAGGGGGTATATGAATGGCTATTTTGCGTAATTATTTTCACCGACTATTCTATCGCACGCGGGCCAAAAATAAAGAGAAACAATATCTCTTAATTACGGCCGTGAACCGGTTAAAATAAATGTTCGCAGAGGCGCGGTCAGACTTCGAATACGTCATACAAAGGACAGTCTACACAAACACTGTCTGAGCCGTTTTTCTTCTATGTGAGTCCTGTCGCAATGTTCATACACAAGAACTGTCGGCAGACATGTTGGTAGTATGTGAACGTATGAAGAAAACATGCTCCGAACATACTTGAGTCGCGTTGAAAGATATTTGTGTCATAGTGTCTGCTTCGATCGTGTCGTTTGTACAATGTACAAGCATCGATTGTGTCTGCGGCTCTAAGGATTCGTCTAATCGGTGACTAATATTAAAATAATTAATATATTAATCGGACAAAAATGAAGACTGAGAAAACTTTTTTAATATTATTGGAAGATATAAATATAAAGCGCGTTTAGAGAACTCATTTTCTGGTGCTCGTTTATAAATTTGTAACCTTAGCTACGAAAAAACTACGTTTTATGAAGTCGTTCCAATTCATTTACTGTTTTTTTTTCCTATCATTAAAATGTCAGGTCGTAATGACGGAAGTATAAAAGAGGACAAAAAAAAAGATAGTACACTATTTTGATTGGTGTTAACTCGTCATGTACAATCATTGGGAGTTTTAGTATATCGTTTTCAAAGGCGCGCGTTTCGGAGCATTCGTCGAAGTGGCAGCGCGAGCTCCCACTAAAAATAGCGTGGCCTGAAAACATCTACTAAAACTCTCTCATAATATTTAAGTTCTGAAAACGTGTAAATACGGAAGAACGGTTTAGAATTAATTTTACTTTTTTTTACTTTCATTTTAGTGATTGTTTTTTGTAATAAATAACAATGAGAGAGGCGTGACATTAATTTCTGGCGACAATACGATTTCCTTTTATTTTGCGAGCTGCCACGACAAAGCTATTTATTCACGTTCGACAACGACGAGCTGTACGGCGCAAAAAGCCTTCATTGTTTTGAGCTTCCATAAACTAAGTGTAAAATTATCGTGTTTTTTTTATATTCCGTTGTTTTCACCTTTCCATAATTCCGCTGATCCTGACGGAAACTAAATAAAGAAACAAACTAGTAAATAAATGTTTCGCGACCGAGAGCGGCACCAATCTTTTCGGTGATTAAAGATTTGGTGTTCGGCTCGGCTACCCATAAAAGCGTCCACTTTTCTCGAACTAAGCGACAAAATATTATGAGGTAATTAACGAAGTAATCAATTAGCCTTTAGGTTACTCTATTAGTTTCGCACCCAACTCATAACGACCGTCTTTCCTTATAATAAAATATAAAAACTGAAATTTTCATCACGTTTACTTGAATTAATCTCGTGATGTGCACGATACCAACTTTATATATAGATAAAGGTGCGTAGCGTTTTTTATTTCTTTTTTGTATCTTTGCTTTTCACAATATAACCAACGCCGTGCACACAAGAGCACAAAGTCTCAACAATGACTCGGCCTTCGTTCGCGAAAACGTCAGGCGACCACAAGTTCCCACCATTGTCTCCCCCAAAACTCCTCTCGCCAACTCAATGGCCACAACCGGGTGACAGCATCGCCACGGACCCCGGGTTCGATACAATGAAGACGACCGGAGACGCGACCGGAAACATCAACCGCAGAGAGCGGAAGTTCGGCCCAAAGAGTCTTTCAAATTCCACGCGCCTCGTCTTCGGCACGGGGGTAGTCGGCTCGGCACCTGATCAGCTTCCATTGAAGGCGACTACCCCCGCTGGGCCGCTTACGACCATGAACCCCCAACTTCCAGGCCGGGCTTCCGGTGAGCTTTTCAGCAGCAACGAATGCAGCCGGCGGCGAGTGTATGGTGCGACGCTCGCCACCGTCCACTTGCGTCCCCTCCGTCTCGTCTCTTTTTTATCGAGAACCTACAAGTGTCGACGGTCTCGTCACCCCCTTCACGCACGTAAGGGTTCACCTCCTCCCCCTTTTTCCAAGCTCGCACATACCGTGGTCTGTTTTTGTTGTTGTTATTATTATCTTAATTTGTTTCTTTTCCTCTCCTAGTTTGAAAGGAACCGACGGAAAGTCACGTTTTCGGTTCCCGGCCTGTGCGCGGTTCGACGCGTGGATCTTTTCAGAACGAGAAGGAAAGGAGAAGCGCCCAAAGTGCAGACCCCGACTGGAAAAGAATAATGGGAGATTTTGGGCCGTGAAGTAGATGAAGTGCGCTCACGTTGGGTCATCAGGGAATGGGTCCTACCCACCCTTTTTCCTTTCCTCATTTATTTTCTTGTTTCTTTCTTAACTTACTCCCCGCGTCGGGGATGAGTCTTGAAGAGGGAGAAAACTGAGACGATGCGAGAAAACAAAAGCAAGAAAAAAAAAATGGACGGAGGGGGAAAATGGAGGGGTGTCGTCGGAGAAAGAAGCATGCGAGGGGTTAGGATCTCGAGTGTCCGCTCGTCCTCTGGAGGCACGAACCCCGGCGCGCCCCGTGTCGTCGTCGTCGTCGCCGCTTCGGCGGCTGTCTTCCATTATAGCCAGACGAGGCTGGAACTCGGAGCCGGGACGCTGCGTTGTCAGGGTAACGCCGTGGCTCGGGGTGGAACCAGTGTGCCTAGATTACACACAGTGTTTCCAACTGCTCAATCAGGGTCACGTGGTTCATGGTCCCGGTTTGCAAATGACCCCGTAAGTGATGACGTAGCAACATGGCGTCGTGCCCCAAACAAACCGTTGCTAGGGCCGTTGCTATGGACAAATGTAAAGGGCTCGACACGGAATTAGAATGTGTATGATAAAAGAAAAACAAATAAGCGTTTGTAAGCATTGTGTCTTCTCAATATCAAAGCATGAATACTTTTTCTGTCGTTTCAGTGCCACATAGCAATGATAAAAGCCCGTAATAAAGCTTTACGACCGGTTTCGCTTTGCTAGTAGACGACACGATGACTTCGTGGGTCCAGTGACCCTTTCTGATGGAGCAGGCGACTGCGTTCAAGTAAGACCAGCGACGAAACTTCTGTTTTCGGAGACAGCTTTCTGAGGTATTTCGGCAGCAAAGACTACCCGTGCACAGCTTGGATCGACGCTTGAGGTGCGACAGCGCGTGGACGCCTGACGAACAGGCTGCGATCGCTATATTTGAGAAGTTGTTCCAAGACACAGCGTCGTCACGTAATAGTTATAAGTTTCAACGACGACGTGCCG
The DNA here is from genome assembly GCA_037355805.1 of Ixodes ricinus. Lineage (NCBI taxonomy): Eukaryota > Metazoa > Arthropoda > Arachnida > Ixodida > Ixodidae > Ixodes > Ixodes ricinus. The sequence continues at coordinate 52,695 of JAZHYW010048806.1, forward strand.
TGAAGTGTATTAACGTCGAAGTGCAGGCCAGCAGGTACGAAACACACTCCTATAATATATCGCGAGCCTGCGAACGAAATTTGGGGTCTCGAACCGATCATGTTAGAGTCAAATTAATTGTCCCTTCGCTGCGATGCATGTCAATCTGCAAACTAAGAAAAAGAGCCTGGCCCTGCTTTGATACAGGGTTGGGCAGTATCGCGATACAAATGTATCGCGATAGTATTTCAGAAATACATTTCTTATCTGTATTTCTGTATCGCAATACATTTTGTTCACCAGTATCTGTATTTCTGTATCGAAATACATTTTGGAATGTTTCTTTGTATCGCGATACAATCAGGGTGAAATGTATTTCGTTACATTTCTTGAGAAATACCCCTCCCCCCCCCCCCTCCCCTGAAAAAAAAAATACAAATCCGAACGCATTTTTTTTTTTACTTCTGAGGGCATTAGGGTCAAAGAGGTGCTGGGGCATTGTTACCATGCTGACCAAGGTTCCTTCCGATTCTCCAAACTATTTTTCTGTGCGTCCTCCTCTCTCCTCTGAGAAGTGTTGCGTAGTCGGGGACTCGAACCCGGTGGCGTGCCAGGAGTGTAGTCAGAGCATCTTCTGCCGCAGGTCCTTAGGTAGGAATTTCTTGAGCCATTGTTTACTGGCATCCAATGTCCGCTTGTAAATGTATCTCTTGCCTCAGCGTACACAGTACACCCAGCCGGCAAAGCTGAGTCACAGTCCGTTGCAGCACGAGCCTGGCGGTGGTTGACTTGAAATAGTAGGATGACTCACGCAGTGAAGTTAACACATATTCGAATGCGTCTGCGGCTGCGCCCGTAATATTGCACGGCTCACGGGTACGTCATCAGCCGACGTGAACGTGACCCGCTGCTCTGGGGATCCGAAACCCAGGAAGGAGGCCAGACGTGGCCTCGCTGTGCCGACCCAGCCTTCGTACACCTGCGACTCGTCTCGAGCGCGCTCTTTCTCGGAGAGCTCGCACCTGTGCCGGCAATATCAGGTCGCAATCCACGAGGTCTTTGTTTGGATGATGCTAGGCTAAACTTGATGACTGCGATTCATGCGTCCGTGGCGGAGGGTCTGCAGGAAGGACCTTCACAACAGGGATGCCATCGTATCGTTTTTTCAGCCGTAACAGAAGATGAGACACGTGTTCCAGGATGCTTCAGGTGGTCCACTATTCTCGAAAATTCCAAATGACACTGCCTGCACGATCTTCAACGAGGTAACCTACAACGAAAGTACCTGTTGCACTTTGATACACCAGCGTGGTAAAGTTTCATGTTCAAGGCCACACCTACAGATAAAGAATACCAGTTCATTCCACCGTGACGTCATGTGATCAATGTTGGCAGGGACGTCCTTATTGGACAGGGGCGTGGTGATGTTTTGATGGGATTTAGGGTGACAGAATTTATTTAGAGGTCGAAGTCTTTTCGCATCCCTCGTCAGACAGACAGGATGTCAGGGAAGGGACCGCGGTCAGTCCTTGATGGAACGTTTTTTTGAGCCCATTGAAGACTCCTCGTCGTCCGAAACCAATACCTTCAAGGCAAAGTGCCAAGCCTACGGGAAAGTAATTTCGGGATCAAAACTTCCACTTCAAGCTTCATCTCAGTTGGCGTTTCTAACAAATGTGAAAAATGTATTGCAGTATCAGTATTTCTGTATTTGTATTTCTGCCCTCCCTAAAATGTATTCCTGTATTTGTATTTCCAAATACTTTTTGCCTCTATTTAAAATGTATTTCCGATACGTATCGCGATACATTTTTACAGATGTATTTTAGTATCAGTATTTTGGCTACTATTTTAATGTATCCCAGTATTTGTATTTCCAAATACATTTTCGAGTATTTCTGCCCAACCCTGCTTTGATATCATGCACTAAGCAGGTGCTTCTTTCGCCAATGGAGAATTCTAACAAAGAATAGGTTTATCAGACGAATATTAAAACACGTCCAGTGTTAAAAAAGAAAGAAAAACCTGTGGGCCATTTCACTCTGTGAAGGTGGTTGGCCAGAGAAGCTGTGGAGCACCACCACAAATGATAAACCAAGAGACACACAAAAGCACTTCACCAGACGTTTATTTACAGTATATATACATCATTTTGAAACGGTAGCGATGATTTCTTTGTGATCGCTATGGTATACACTAATGGGTTCCATTACAACTTTGGTAAGATTCTTTGCTAAAGTTAAATCTATACATATAACTCTTTCCATATATAAAAGATGCTGCTTTTCTATATGTAAAGCAGTGACATCACCCGACTTGAGCGGGAGAAGGCCCATTGTTTTCGAATGTATCTTCATTAAAACACGTTTTGACTTCTTTCCTTATCAAAATGCACATCGAGGGGACGGGGCGTATACGCAATCCCATGTAATGGAGCGCTTTTACATGCAATTTCTGACTTTTGTTTCTGCACACGGATACCAAAAATGCATGGAACCCTAGCCATATACAGCTTCGCTATAAAATCCAACACCAAAAAACATAACGTCCCTAGGAAACCACATGAAAATACTTAGTCTCACTACCTTGAAATCGTGAGCCAAGGGCTTTGCCGACTGAGCTATCCAGGGTCGCTGGTCGGAGCGCTTCGAAGCCCTTCCTGTCGTGCTGCGCCATCTCACGGCGTGTGTCAGAAATGGGAGCGAATCTTTGGTAGGCGGTACCGTCCAGATCTGCCCTTCCCTTCTTCCCTGGACGGCCTATCATACATTCTCTGCTTACCTGTCTTTGTCAGCGTAATCAAGATTTATAATTTTATTTATTTTTGCAGACGATCTCCATACGTGTGATGATTTTCGTCGGGCAGTATCGCGTATCGCACGCAAACACGATTCGTTTTCATAGATTCGATTATTCTTAGACTCGCAATGTTCCTAATAAATACGCGATCAAAATCGTTTTATAATTCAAGCTGTTACAGGCGGCATACGTTCTGTCATTCCGCATGCGTTAGTCGTCTGCAGCAGGCATCTTGAGACGCCTCGAAGACCGGAAGTTGCCGTCGCAAATATTTCAGAAAGCATAAATTTTCGGCAAACGTCTGTCTTGGTCAGTGCAAGATCGAGGCTTCCGATATACATTCATTTTGACGTATAAAATTCCACGTCCGATGTTTGAGCGAACTGTTTTTCGGAGCCATATCCAATCTCATGTATGCGTCCATAGCAACGAGGTAGAGGGCCATAGAGCGATAAACTGGTATCCCGTTCACCAGGCAAAAGTACCTCCCCCCCCTCCCTGGCTGCCGCCATGTGGTACAATTTTGACCACTAGACACGTGACCGTACCAAATCCCGAGGCTTTTACGAAAAACTGAGCCAAGATTTGTATTGCGATCACTCTAAAAAACATGATAAACTATTTTTCCAATACTATTGGCCCCAGAGATCAGTGTCTAGCTCCAATAAAACCCAAAATACAACACCGCGCCTGACGGCATCTAGCGGAGCCATTGCGAAGCTGCCCGAGTTTTTGTCGTAAAGCATATTTTGGACTTAAACAAACGACACATAACTTATCTCGTCGGTACTTGTATTTAAGGTCAATAAGCAATTATTTTTGCGCGGTACTTTGTTAAAATCTAGCCGCAAAACTATAAGGTCACGTGTCTAGTGGTCAGAAATGTGCAACATGGCGGCGACCGGCTCGGCGTCACTTTCAGCTGCCAGTTTATCGCTCTAAGCCACTCTACCACGTTCGGTGCTCGTGAAGTAAGCACGAGTGATTGCAAGCCTGTCAAAGATACCCTCGAGTGCATGATGCTCGTGTTTGAGCATAGCCTCATTTATTCTACAAAGCCTGTCAAATCGTGAAAGACTCTGGTTTGAGGCTTGTCGCTTTCGTTTGTTTCTGTTTGTCGCTCTAGTGGGACTCGGGCATTAGAGATTTGAGGAGTTGCCGACGAAGCGGCTTTCCAATTATTGGATATTCCGGTGGTGGGGACGTTTTTCGCACTCTGCGTCAGCCGCTAGCCCGCGTATAACAGCGTTGTATCTGCTCATTATGTAAATGGTCTTCATTTTTGTTTTGTTCTAAAACCCTCGGTAAACAAAAGTTGTAACTTTAAATTTACGAGATGTGAATAGTAATAAACAAACATCTTGTACCTAAAAAAAAAGAAGAAAAAAAAAGAAAAAACGTCACAGAGCAACTTACGCCTGCGTATAATTGAGAGTTCAGACAACGACTCATTTTTTTCAGCGGTAATAGCTTTGCGTCACAAACAGATGTTGCACGTTGATCTCCTGTTTGTTATTTTAGTGTTCCGCTACACCTAGTGTCAAAAACTGGCGAGTCAAGCGAAATGTCGGACGGAAGCGCAGAGCGAAATCCGCGAAATCCTCCTGTAAGCCACTTGGCAGTTCCAAGCCCGTTTAATTTAAAATCGCTCGGGCGTCGGCGTAAAGAACAAGAAATACTAACGAAACGAACAGACCGTGCCTCTTTGTTTTTCTTTTCTCTTTTTCAACGTTTTCTCCCGTCACGAGCTCAGACTCCTGCCACGAGCCCACACAGACGCGTGGACAGAGTAACAAACAAAAAGTCGCGCTTGAAATATATAAAAATAAAAGTGACATTTCCACTTTAGTTCGTCGTGAGGTGGGAGATATTTAAACAGTTGCATTTGCGCGGAAAATTATCTCCACTGTCTTATTCTCGAACTCCACCCACTTCCGAGAACTTGTATCTCTAGCGGACGTTTTTCTCGGGATTCGCTGACGCGGACCGATGCACCTGGCTGGCTACCGTCCTCCTCTGCCCCTGAACACGTTCGTCGTCATTGCTCAAAAGAGTATGGTAATGGTTAGCTAAACTTTTACAGAGGCAGCTGTTGGGGAAACTCCCGGGGAATTGCTTGGTCGTCCACCCGAATACTCCCGGTGACGTCATCAACAATACGTCCTCAATCACGTGATCGCTCCCAGCCGCCGCACCTGGGACTCACTGTTGTGCCCGCCACATCCGCCGTCGCTGCAGTAGCCAGCGGCACTCCGTTGTAACCGCGCATGCGCACAAAAAACCGAAACCGGCAACTCCTCCTCCGGCGCTCGCTGTTGAGGTCGGAGGGACAAGAAAAGCTAGAGTGCGTATTTTGATTTAGGAGTAGCGAAAGAGTATCCTCAGTAATAGACCCTTGTCAAAATTTGAGCGCCAACTGGTAGCCCAAAAGGCAGTTTCACTTTCGAGAAAACTAATGGCGGTCATGAAACTTCGTTGCATCTGGCGCCGCCACTTTCGCACGTCAATGGCAGATGGTAATCGACTACTTCTAAGAATCCCTTCATGCAATACTGCGCGCGCTGCATTATGGAACCTCTCTGTTCATGGAGAGGGGTGGCGCGGTTTCCATTTCGACTTCCCCGTTGACGAAGTAGTGCGTCTCAGCAGTGGATGGAACTTCGTTCGTTTGCATCGCAGCCATTCCTCTTTGTGCAAGCTCCCGTTGAAACACGGACTTCCAGCAGCCGTAAGGACCTGGCTTAGCGAGGAGTAAGAGTGAAGCCTGTCTCGTCGCATACCTTTTTGACGGCATGACTTCCACTCCTGACCCTCCCTGGCCACGGATCATTTAAGAAGCCTAGGTCATAGAAACGAGGGAACGGGATGATAGGCCCAGTACAATTCTTCATCTTCCTTTCTTTATCTGTGCCTAAACTCCGATACGTTGGGAACCTCCCAAAAAAGTACCCCAGCGTTTTATTTGTAATGGTAGGCAACCACCCTACATTTAATTAAAGTCACTTATTCGAAAATGCCGGCAGTGTATTTGGTCATGACGGGATGTCGTGAATTGAGGTTAGCAAATCGAAACCAAAACGGTGGTCAAAAGGTACCCATGATGTTTTGTGCGGCTCTGCGTCGCTAGGATCGCTCCGATTTTGCGAAAGGTATATTGGTCCTTCTATCACGTCATAGATTTGTTTTGGTTTTAATGGTGTTAACATAAGAACTGACCAGTACAAAGCGGCGACCCATAAGACCCTCGATTAAATTTCCGCCAACAAAAGTTTTTTTAAAGCCAAGGCTTGCACCGAGAGACTGATTAGACCAAACCACTGATCTCTATTGTAGTAGGCCGGATCGCGGATCGGGAGCCCGTCGGTGTCGCCACCGGCCGCCATTGCTTGACACCAGGTAATACACGCAAGTCTATGAGAGAAACGCACAAAAGTAAGAATATTGAAGCATGTACGCTGTGCTCGGAGGCGAGTATTTTATGGTGTGCTGCGATCCTTATGTCGGGTGTTTGGAGATCGAGTCGGTATTTGTCAAACGCTCGAACGACGATTAAAAACATCAAACGTACCGGAGCACCTACGGCTGAGCTGGCAAGCTTGCTCTCGTAGTGGAGTAAATAAAGGAGCTTGCTGGGGGGGGGGGGTCACTCAGACTGTTTTCGGGGAAGCCAAGAAGTTGATGAATGACAAAGAAGTTCCATCTCGACAGCAGCTTCAGCAGCTTTCCGGGAGAGGGCGAATTCCGCGTAGCAAAACCTTCGAGCTTGTCGTCTGCTAAACCCAACTCAACGAAACCGCCACCGACTCCGCGGTAACTCTAGGTAACTTTCGCCTCATTGAGCTGCAGTTCATCTTTCGCCCAGCGGAGTCACTCTCTACCACAAAATATTTATTTATAAGAACTGCGAGGGCTGTAAGTTTTAATGTTTGTACGGGGGGGGGGGGGGGGGGGGCAAGCTATTTGACGGGCTTATCGAAAATTAGCCAAAAAGTTTCAGTGCCGACAACAACTTAGAAACGGGGGAAGCGGTACTTTTTCTTGTTTTACCCATAGAGTCCCATGCATTTGGCGGTGTCAATCAATGGCCGCCGGTGGCGACACTCGACCCCAGCTGCCGAGGCCGCGGTCTGCGATCTAGCCTACTACAATAGATATCAGTGGGCCAAACTCGAAAATAAACGCTACGCAGCCGCTGTATTTAACTCGTTGTGCGTCGTGTTGTGTTGACGTAACGAACGTACAGGTTTCATATATCCTCCGCTTGGTATTGTATCTTCAACTTCTTCCCTCATCAGCCTCCAGAAGGCCGCCATTAGTTTGACACATATTCCACACACTGAGGATTAATGGATGGATTCTGGATGGATGCTAAGGGCTGTTCCCTTTATATTGGGCGGTAGCTAAGGCCACCTAGCCTAGAAACTAAAAATCAAAAGTATGACTCCTCCCTTCGCCCTTCCAAGCCGATGTGCGTCCCCACTTCAATTTTGTAACTATCACCAGGCGGTGTGGGATATCACCCAGATGACATTTGATCACGGGGAGGGAATCACGTGACTTTTCTGATGCACAGCCATAAAACGTTTAAACGATACTTGCGCCCACATGACCCTGTCGCATGCGAGTTGGGTGGCTGGTTGTATAGAATGTGGCCGTAGTGTTGCGCTCGCTTCTGTCCGGTAGGATTTACGTGAGCGAAGAGAAGGCGAGGCACCAAAGGGCAGACCGAGCAGACGACGGACTGCGATCAGCTCGTCGCGGTCTATCGTGCGTCCGGAAAGTTTTACCAAACAAAACTGGAGGAGCGGACCCGGTGCGCGATGGGCCAGCTTTGCGCGCCGGAGAACGGCGCCCTTTCCGTCCGACGTGAAAAGCGAGACCGACGAGACGTGTGAGACCCTGATGGGCGACGATGAACCAGGACGAGAGGACGAGCTGAGACGCTGTGAAATTTGAGTGAACGAAAGTGCGTGGCGTTGCCGAGACCAAGATAGGGCTTCGCAGTGTGAACGGCTGCAGAAGCCTTCCGTGCGGTGTTTCGTTCACCGGCATGTCCCTGTTGGATTATTACGTCGTCCTGAACTTTACACAAACGTGAGCTTATATAAGCGGTTGTCATAGATTTCCGAGAATTACCGAGCTGCTCAAACGATGAATTTCAGCCCTTTGTGGCAGCAGTGAGGGGACTTCATCGAAGTGGAGTTTCGTTCGCTTCAAATCTGATGACTTGTACAGTCGTGCCGGGTGTGCCCATGGATCACGCTCTTGGCGGTGCTTCAGGGATTTCGCCAGCCCATAGCGTTGGCTGCGCTCTGAATTAAGGTAAATCGAAGCAAATATTCAGACCTTAGGGTTTTATAAGCCAAACCAACGAAGGTCATATCTGGCACGTCCCAGCGAAAAATCCGCAGGATCATTTCAAACGGAGTTTATCCAAAGTTGGTCACGATACGTAATAATAAAACACCCTAGTCAAATTCAACTGTGTGGTTCAATGTTGGTTGCGATGGATACCAAGAACACCCCCAACCGTGTTGTGAACTCAATTGTTTGAACGCTCCACAAAATATTTCACACGGGCGTGCACAAAATAATCGCGTTCAAAATCCGCGAGTATATTTAAATTTATTTCGATGTAAAACAGATTTCTCAAGCTTTATGAAGTTACGCACATCTTTAAAGCTCTTGTATCCAATTGCACGATGGTAACAGAGTGTGAAAGAACATCATTTCTTGAATTTATTGTTACACGACAAAATAAAAGGCACCAGGTGCACTCAGCTGCCGCGATTTTGGACGATTAGTTGTCCTTCAAGATTTCCGTTTATGCTCGACCATAAGGCCGATGGGCGTCCTCAAGCTGTCGCTGGCAGGGTTCTGCCGGGCTCGCCAAGTCGGAAACACTGCTCGTTTATCTTAAGGGACCGTAGTCCTGTTCAGACCTTGTACAGAAAGAGGCAGCCGTCAGTGGGAATACCCCCGCAGCGCGCGCTATAAATCCCCCTGCTTCCTCGTCCCCAGGGAAAACAATAGAACAGAAGGGCCAAACGACCGGGAAAGTCAGCTGATTTTTTACGATGCCAAATATATTTTCACGCGCTTTGCTTTTCAGTCCGAAGAAGAAGGTGGCGCTGAGCCAGCCAACAAAGAAAAAAAATATCACTTTCCACCTCCGCATTCTGCGTTTCCCTACTTCTCCCTGTGACAACACTCTGGTACGGTCTCTTCGCTAACTCGCGGACTGCTTTCGGAATAGTGATTGTTGCCGAAAGCAGACTGCCTGCTTACCCTTCTGTTTTCGTGTCGGCTTCTTTTATGTTGCCGTCTGGGCTCAGCCGGACCACCGTAATGACGTGTCAACTGCGCTGTAGCGACCCGGTCTCCAAGAAACTGCGAGTTCGTGTGCGCTGACGACTGGGGAGAAAGTAGCTTTTCCTGTATGTGTGTGTTTTATGTGGTTTTTCTGTGTATGTGTTTATTGTGGTTCTGTAGTTTCAGCAAGATTGCGGATTGATGATGGCCTGCGGTGGCTGTCGCCAGCCCGTCGGCCTGCGCTCGTTTCATACTTGGATTGTTTTCCTTGCGTCTAAACTTGGCTCCCACCAGGTGTTGACGTTTCATTTTCTGTGTGTCCGGGCGTGTGGAGGCTGTTTGGGGTGTTTTATTATTTTCCTTCTTGTCATATAAACCAAGTGGACATTACGTTTGTTTGCTTGGAGCTACCTGCCTCTGATCTGTCAGTTGATTGTTATGCTGTTGGCTTATTTGCCGAGGATATATCAAGTGTTGACTGGAATCTCCGGGGTACGGTCACTATGTCTTAGGGATTCTCAGGACCAAAAATATAAACGTGTAATATATTAAATCAGGCTAAATTTCGTTTTGTAAGTTGATGCTATTAATGAAATATAAGGGTTTTGTAGCTGCAAGTATGCCTTTACCCAGCGAAAAGATTTAGGTAGACGATACTTGATGCCGGGCACCGTGGTGTTTTCACAATTCAACATGCTTTTAGTTTATTCCAACTCAAAAATGGTACTTCTAGAGGTCTCAACGCCCAACACTTGTAGAGTGTTGTGTACCTATTTCTCGTTGATTCCTCTCATTTTCCGCGCTCTCCTATAGTTGACTAAAAACTAGAACGAAATGCTTGTGCGAGTATGTCGTATCAAAACGATACTCCTCAAACTGGCGTCATAATTGTGACTTAAAAATTAACTTGCGTGAGCCTTTTTCTGCTCAAAGGTTTGGGATAAAAACCATCAAACGGAGCAAAAAAGTGAGTAAATTAAGTTCATGTTCCCTCGGGCTTGAACATAAAGACCTTCCCCTGATATATTTTATATTTGCTTACTTGCCTTTCTGTTTCAAAGTTTTCATACGATAAAGACTACCTACAGTCATAGAATGGTAATATTGTTGGATTGCGTTGCTCTCTGCATCCCGACCCAACTTCATTCATAGCTTCACCCAGACTTTCTGCTTGGTTGTGAGCTCAACTCATAGGCTCCCTTCGGTCATTCTGGCAGTGAACAGAGCACCGTGTATACCAACTTCAACCCGATCGTGGGTTTGAGCGATCAGTGCGAAAGTGTTCTTTCCACAAAGCTCAAGGTTGGTTGGTTCACACATTTGTGTCGGTAGCGCTCGCAGCAACCGAACCGACAGCAACGACAACATCACTGGGACAAGAGTTCGCTTAACACAACGTGGCAAGCGATCGATGCAAGACGCAACTCCGCGAAGCAATCATGAGTCACGGTTGTTTCAATGTTCTGGTCTTTTCTGTTGTGTTGTTTGTTGTGAGCGCAGCCGCTGCAAATATGTCAAACAGCCTTCTGGACTCAAACACACGAGATTATGACACTTTCTATACTTCAACCATTTACTGTAGCCTAAAAAAGAAAGCTCTTTAAAGATATATGAAGTGAGTAATGGGAGTCACTTTAGCGCTCGTGCTTTTCATCCTCGACAGCCCCTCGTGGGTATTTAAAGGAGTAATACATGAAAGAAATGATAGTGCGGAGGCGAATAGAGTTCATGTTACTCAAATGACTTGCGCATAAAAATTACGAGCCACGCTGTATTCGTGCACACTCATCTCGCATCTCTCCACGTGCTACCAAACTCTGTTTTAATCCCCACTAGAAGAAGAAAACAAATTCCCCAGGGACATGGACGAAACACTTCTGTACACATCTTCAACCCTCTTTTGAAGTCAATCAAGCAAAGCTACTTCGACGCGGGACAGCAGGAAACACAAACTAAACACTGGAACGACCGTGCTTCGGTTCTCCAAGCAAACACGCTTTACACGAAGACCGAAGAACGATGCTTCTCACGCCGTTGAATAGCTGCTCCCCTGGGGACTATAACGTGGCTGAGGTGTGCCGCATCGTTCCCTCTTCACACGGAACGGCGCCTTGTTTGTTTGTTTTTTATTTTATTTTTTTGTGATGTGGGTGTTTTTGTATTGCCCAGCGCGGTGGGCCGAATAAAGACCCTAACTAGTTTTCTTCCGGGGCATCTTGCCTCGAATGGCGCTCTGTCTCTAAATGAGAGCGGGCGAAAAGAAAGTCCGCTGCTGCTGGGAGGATAAAGCCAGAGGTACTACACACGGTCGTAATGGCGAAGCGAAAGGCTTAATTTACGCCTCGAGGAGCGAACCACTTTCTCACGCACGCACACACACACGCACACACACGCACCCAAAGACGAAGCGTAGTGGCAGACAATTACGGTCTCCCGGAGGACGATGGTGGGTGCGACGAGGAGGGAGGCGGCAGCAGCAGGTCGTGCTGTTAATCCGCCTCTGTTTGTGTGTATACGCTGCGTACTCGTCTGCGAAACAAACAATAAAGAATAAAGAAACTCCCGGGCGTGTTGGGCAATTAGCCTTGATTTCGGAAATTCAAGAGCTTTTTGAATGCCGGACGGGAAAGTAAAGAGGGAAAGGGGGAGGGGGTCCAGGTCCTTGCCTTGTTTGGTGTTTATATCTACGCGCGCGCAATACGTCCGTTTTGTTTTTCATGTCTGTGCGTAGACAAAGGGCGTAATTATAGTGATGGCTTCGTTATGGTGGCGGTAATATGCGTCCATAAGAGGATGCAGTGCGTTATTTTGGAAGACAAATTTGGTACGAGCGTATAGTAGGATCTCTATTCTTCGCGCGGAAGACGCCAAAATGTTGTAAGTCTGAAATCCTTTTTTTTGTTTGGTGTGTGGTGTGTATGTATGTATGTATGTATGTATGTATGTATGTATGTATGTATGTATGTATGTATGTATGTATGTATGTATGTATGTATGTATGTATGTACTGTATGTATGTATGTATGTATGTATGTATGTATGTATGTATGTATGTGATGTATGTATGTATGTATGTATGTATGTATGTATGTATGTATGTATGTATGTATGTATGTATGTATGTATGTATGTATGTATGTATGTATGTATGTATGTATGTATGTATGTATGTATGTATGTATGTATGTATGTATGTATGTATGTATGTATGTATGTATGTATGTATGTATGTATGTATGTATGTATGTATGTATGTATGTATGTATGTATGTATGTATGTATGTATGTATGTATGTATGTGTGTGTGTGTGTGTGTGTCGTGCGTGCGTGCTGTGCGTGTGTGTGTGTGTGCTGTGTCGTGCGTGCGTGTGTGTGTGTGTGTGTGTGTGTGTGTGTGTGTGTGTGTGTGTGTGTGTGTGTGTGTGTGTGTGTGTGTGTGTGTGTGTGTGTGTGTGTGTGTGTGTGTGTTTATAATGATGTTTTTGCATTTAACAATGCCTGTTTGCGCGGGAGGTGGCTGAAGACAGATGACCAAGCTTAAATTTTATTAAGAGTTTTTTTGTTACGTTCTTAGTTAAAAATACATCATTCCACAGTTTATGTAGCAGTTCATCGCGAGATGAACAGGCTCGCCACTTACTTAAACTAGAGAATCACATACCCAACGCCACAACATCCAGAACGTTAGACACGAGAAGCCCCTTTGAAAAATGGTGTTCCTAATAGACGAGATGTCACCCTTATCCTCGTGGCGTTTCAAATCAGATATTCGCTCAGGTTGCACAACGGGAAAGAGGATTTTCCCAAAAATCATGAACTAGGCCCGATATTGAGAGCAGGTTCAGTTGCGAAGTCAAACGGGGAAGTGAACTTTAAATGTACTGGTAAATAATTGCGGCAATGTATCCATTGCTGGACAATAAATACGTTACAGATAAGCATACTAGCGCCAACAGCACTGCAAGAGGTAGGATACATATGCCAAGGTTTTTCTACGAACAAAACGCGAGAGTAAAGAATAAATTAAAACTACTATTTTTTTATCTTCTCTACTGCAGTACGAGGCAAAATACGCAGCTATTCAACGATTCGAATTTCGGCCTATCATTCTCTGATCTCTTGCTTTCAATTATAATGGTACTGCATTGCCTGCCAACTGGCATATTCGATTTCTTGTCAATCCAGAGAATACCCCGGCGTGTTCTTTACAGCGGCACACTCGGAATCAAGTCACGGCGGTTGTAGGCGCATATGTGCGTCACTTAATGTTTATTGTCAGAAACAAATCCTTTCCAATCATGTGGTAAAATAGACTAGCAATTTTGGAGCGATCTCGGTGTGACGTTTTCCTCAGTACCTACGTGCGCGTGCAAAGCGCCACCCAGCAAAAGTATTTACGGACCTAAAAATGCCGGCCGTCGCTCTAAAACTACCCGCTCTTCAACTACCCCTGCAGAGCACTCTGAAAAATGATTACTGCGATTAATGCCAAAAAACAATGTTTCGTCTTAAAAAAAAACAAAAAAACAGCGGTGCATGAGGGGAAAAAATAATAAAAGAGACGAGGGAAGACACGTGCCCTTCTTTCGATCAACTAGCAGCAGTATTTTTAATATTTCCAAAATCGCATCAACGGAAACCAAACCAATATGATGAAGGAAGGGTAAGGAAGAAAAAGGAGGCAGGAGAAAGGATCTTTCAATTTAATCTTTCCTCTCTTCGCTTTCTTCCTTCGTGCTTGCCTTCTCGTTCAGCGTACGTGTTGAATTCCCGTTCATGACCTCGCGAAAATCTCGGGCGTTGTTACTAGTTGAAAGAGGCGCTTGTGTCCTCACTTGGTTTGTTTGATTATTTCTTCTTCTTTTTTGTTTTTCATTTTTTACCCTTGCCGCCTCCCGACAAGCTCCTCAATTTAATTGACCTAAAAAGTTAAAAAAAATCGATGTGACAATAAGTATGACGTGAGCTTGTTAAACATGCGCACAGCTCTGCGTTGCAGGACTCATTTTCTGTGTGACACGTTCCAAATACGTCCGAGCACAGCAGGCGGTATACGAGACGAAGGGCCGAACAGGACGATCGCCGTCTTTCTGTGTGTGCTTATCCGGCGGCACATCCAGTCGACCACAGAGAGTGTGACATACGTGACGTTTTTGTGTTTATGCATGGGCTTGGTTCTCCCCTAGACTTTGACCATTCACTCTATCTATTAGAAGCGTTCCGCTGGCAAAAATGAACGCGTGGGAATTTTTAGACTGTGCAGCTTTTACGGGTCCCTCACAATTGACCGGTCAATCGATTACAGTATTAGATAAACCCGCTTAGCGAGGCACCTCTAGATACATAGATGGATAGATTTATCTGATTGCTACCTCCCCGTGACATAGGAATCGATAGGGTTAAGAAACATGAAATAAAGCACTTATCAATTCGTTCACTCGTGCGACTGCCAAGAACCGAGTCGTCTGGGCAGTGGTGCATTGTACTGATAAAACACAAATAAACGCAGGATACACGAAACAATAGAACCAACCGAAACTGTATTTTGTCACTAAACATGCCTTTGTAGATCCGTTGCAGTCGAGTCGCTGTGCAGGTAGTCCGTGCGTCTTAATAAAAGTGCCCCGGTACTTCGAGGTCTTCCCCTGATGGGACGCGAAACCTCAGCACCATCAACAACGCTGGGAAATCAAAAGAACCACGCGCAACTTGGCGCAGGAAATAGATACCTCTCGCAGTTCTTCTATCATGCACAAAAAAAACAGAGGTACAGGAGAAAATTGTTACATCAAAAGCGACGACAGCCATTGCACCTATCACATAAGATTGGCAAAAAAACTTGACGCTGAATGGTTTCAATTAAATTACCGCGCGACATAAAGCCGAAGCATTGACCTATATTTCGCTTTGTGTGAATTTTACGCGCGCATTTGCTTCAAAGAAGTTTTGGCCGATTCACATAGCCGTCCAGAAGAGGACAATAAACAATAACAACAAAAATCATTTCGAGGTTTTGAAGCCGTTTTCTGATGTCCTCGCATTGACACTTCATTCGAACCGTTCCCGCGAAAGATCGAGCCTCTGCGGGCCTCTTCTCTCGAGAACTACCATCAGTGTGATATACGGACTTCTCCGCAGTCGCCGAGGAGAATCCGTAACGTTAGTGTCTTTTTAACGACACCCCGGACTCGCCGTAAACAGACTCGTTGCCGCACGCTCGGTTTCGAGACAAAAAGGGGGAGGACACTTTAGGCGAAAGACGTCTTCGGGGAAGCAATAGATTTCGGTAGACTCGGGAAGGAGGAACAGGGCGGCCCGGAACACCGTGGAACAACGGACAAGATCTCCGATCCGACGCTGCTCGCGGGGGAAGAGAACCATCTCGTGTTTTTACGAGCGTCGTAAAGGCTAAAATAAAAGAAGCCGCCTGGCCACCGCACGCGTATCTAGTCGGGCATTGCTGGCGAGAGATAAGCCACAGAGCGTCTTTTTGGAGGAGAATTCGAGTCAATGGGTAACGTGCACGCCATGGTGATATGGCTCGAGTCCTGCAAAGAATGGACTCCAGAGCTTCATCGGCAACGTATTCATACTACGCGAATGACGTGCGTGTTGGTAGGACAGTTATATCATGGCCGGACTGGATGCGCGCTATCGTTTCTTTTCTTACGGCCTTTTCAGTCGCAGAAAAAAGCATGAGTACCATTCAACGTGGGGGCGCTGCAAGCCAACTGGTTACTTCACAGCGTATGCTCAGAGCGAGCTCCTACTTATTGCATCCCCGAGTGCTCAGCAGCAAAGGGCTCAGTTATGGCCGCTACTGAATACCAGCAATATTCCACCTTCCTGATCAACGGTTGCCTCAGCGATGGCCTACTGTTGTGTTCCGAACTTCCATTCAAGCTTGATGAATCTCTAAGAACCACGTGAAAAAGAAGACACCATGGAAGAACCTTCTTGTCAGCAAGTACCCATCTACGGTGTGTGCGTAAGGTCCTTTATTCGCTTAGTGAAGTGTTTAGCAGATCATTGCTTCAACGGCCATCGAATGAATAAACGAGAGAATGCTCATACCCTGCACGCAGTTTTTGTGCCATGGCATTACCTCGGGGAGAGTCGGCGTTCAGGTCTTCGACCAGCGCTGTAATTATGCTTCTTCTAGTGATTCTCAGAATTCCTACTCAGAATTAACGTTCACCATCAGTCACCGAGACTCTAGCAGCACTTTACGCGCGTGTCGCATTTCCAGCAACACGTAAGGAATAGGGCATGGCAGACTCCGCGATAGTTTCCGAACGATTTTGCCGTTAGAGCTAGCGGTTCATTCTAATGCGCCTTGATTATTTCTCTTTTCTAGTAAGTATCAGCTAGTGTCAAGCTTTCACACTTGTGTCAACGTGCGAACTCAAATGTGGCTCAAGCCACTCCTCAGGAAACAACAGAAATTCACGCTTTGGCAAGCCATTAGCAATCTAGATTCGCGACAAATTCGGTTATCCTCGAATGTCGCTCCAAGAACCAACTTACCTGCATCGTTAATGAAACTAGTTTGCGCACACTATTACTTGCGCAGTCACGGCATCGATTAGTCTGACACGTGAAACGCGGCGTTGACGAAGTTCTGAATTGTATTGGTGAATGAGGGTATACCTGCCTTGGCACGTGTGCGCGCGCGTGCCTGGTTTGTATAATGGGATTGAGTTGGCAATCACCTTTGGTCCCTAGGGCAAACGTTTCGGCTATTGTACTACACGCATAGATCTCTATTTTGTCGTCACTTCGGACTAGGCTCGAGAAACACAAAGTTTCGGTCCCAGGTTTATGGAGCGCGTCGATTGGACGCTGGGGTTGACAAAACCGCACTTTGGTCGCCAAAGGTTTATTGGAGCTTTTTGCGTTAATTTTAACGCTAACTGGGAGATCCGTGGCCGAGTGGACTATAGCGCACACCAGTTCGAAGCACGTAGAGGGAAAGCTCGCGCTGCAGAACCCAGGGATCCTGGGTTCATTACCCACCCCTGCCCGCTTCGATCTGAATGAGCATATCGTACCGGTGTGCGGCCGCGTATCAGGACCGCGTGGTACACGTTAAAGACCACAGTCTATAGCGGTTGCGCTGCACTGGCTAAATTTCTATACTCTACGGCTGAGAAACGAGTCGCCCGTTGACGTTGACCAACTTCCGGCTGTCTAAACATACACAGTACACGTGTATACTTACTTGCGAGTGTATATATAGGGCGCCGGGCCTAAGCCGTGCTTTGACGTTTTCTCGCTCGTCTTGCCCAGGCTTGTTTCTGGATCAGATGCGTATCAACTCTGTTCCTTACGAGTACTATAATATTGCAGTATAGAATGAATCGAAAGATGCCATGTTGAATACGCGAAATGTGCCTCGCCGTGCGTGTTGACTATCGCTATTTGCAAAAATAGAGTACTGAGTACCGAGACACCTTATAAGCCTGCCTAGTGTTTTGTTGTTAAGTAGTTGTCTGGCTACCAAAACACCCCATAAAGGACGGTCCGCAGACATTGTCTGAGGCGTGTTTGTTTCTTCCCTTGTATGGCGGTCCTGTCACATTGGCCATACAAAAACTGTCGGCGGACATGTTCGAAGCACACGAATGTGTATGAAGCCAACATGTTTCGAAGATGCTTGGGGCATGTCCGGCAGATATACTTCCGTCATCATGTCTGCGGTGAACACCGTGTCCTTGATGATGTATACGAGCAGTGTGACAGCGGCTTTAATATGGAACCTCGGCTCGTGCGCTGCGAAATTTTATACCTTTTCCGGTCGAGGTTACCGCGCACTTTTCACCTCCCGTGCTGTTCATTTGTGTTGCGAGTTCGAGCTACTACACTCCGTGTGACTAGTTGCGTGCAGTACAGGCGAAGGCAACACCAGGCGGGGAGAAAGAGCAAGCACTATAGGAAGGCTGGGGAGAAGGAGGAAAGCTCCTCTCCTCTCTTACGTTCCTAGTGCTCTCCCTTTCTCCCCTCGCCCTCCATGCCCTCCTCTCCCGTCCCGCCTTCCTAGTGTTCGCCCTTTCTGTCTTCGCCTGGCATTTCACCTCGCCTGCACTGTACACTAGTCACACGGAGTATAGTGTGGCGTAGTTTTAAGGCGTTTTTAATAATCTGAAAAAAAGCGCAGTTTTTTTTTTCATGTTTGTGCTTCGCTGTAGTCCTTACCATATTAGGTAAACAAAACTGCTATTTTTTTTTGCGTGCATTAAGTTTAAATTTTGCTTGTACGTTTTACGTGAATGTTGTTTTGCCACAAACTACGAATTTGACACAATTCTGATCACCTGAATGTAGAGGGTCCCGTGGCGCTTGTGTTCCGCTGCAAAGCCGGCTACTGTGTGCTATTTATGCTCAGAAATCTGCTTATAACTACCGATCACTTGCTTGTCTTACATGGAAGGCTATCAATCTGAGTCATGGCCGTACTGACCCCGTGTTCACAGGGGACGATTCTCGCCACATGAACGACAGTGAGACTGCAGATCTGATCAACTCTTTTTTTGCTCGAGCATATTTACGGAGGAAGACTTTCCCCTTTCTTCGATTTCTGAACGCACAGTTATTGTTATGTCTCCCATTGGATTTAGTAGTGATGGCATTATGAAGATAATAGAAATACACCCAATCATCAGTGCCCCGGGTGAGGATTCCATACCAGGAAAGTTTATTAGGATGATAAAAGTTTCGTATCCCCTGCCTTATCTCAACTATTTCAACAAAGCCTTGACTGTGGAAGTGTTACACCAGATTTGCGTTTTGCAATTGTTAAGCCCATTTCTGATTCTGCCGCCGCATTCAACCCGCCCAATTTCGCTCACAAGTGTGTCTTGCAAATAAATGGAACATGTTATTTTTGCGAACCTTATGGCACGCTTGGATCAAATCAACTTTTTCTTTCCTAATCAACATGGTTCAGGGAAAACAACTCATGTAACACGCAGCTCTTCGAATGTGTACATGATTGGCACTAAACACTCATACTGGCGCGCAAGCTGATATTACTGTTATCGATTGCGCAAGAGCATTTGATACAGTACCTTATGCGCGTTCCATTTCAAAGCTTTTGTCACCTTCAAACTGACCCCTTCATAGTTGACTGTATACCGACCATTCTTACCAACAGAATCCAATCAGTGATGGTAACAGTAGTGTTTCTTCTCAGCTACTTTTTTGTAGATATTAACAACTTCCCAGAAAGTATTAAGTCAACAATTAGGCTCTTTGCCGACGATTGTGCTATCTATAGAAAAATATCTTCCCCAGCCGATCACTTAATTCTCCAAACCGACCTGAACAAAATCAAAATGGTGTGTTACCTGGCAAAAAAAAAAAAATTGCAAACAAAATAAGTTACAAACAAAAAATATTTTAATCTTTCCAATATTCAATTTTAAACCAAGACATTGAAAATGTACCATCATATAAGTACTTAGGGGTCTATTTGACCTGCAAAGTGTCCTGAAAAACGCACATAGAAAACAATCGCAACTGCATCTAAGAAACTCGGCTTCTTAAAACGCAACATTCATTCCGCTCCACAAACAACGAAGCTTCTTGCTTATAAATCAATCTTCCTTTCCAAAATCCGCACCAAAGCTAGTAACTTTAAAACTAGAAGCTCTGCAGAATAAAACTGCGCGATTCATCTGCCACGAGTACTCCACCTTCACAAGTGTCGAAGACCTAAAGAGAAGCTTGGGCTTAGATTCTTTAGAGACTCGGCAAAAAATTGCTCGTTTATGCTTTTTTCATCAAATATATCGTGATGGATTATTATTAAAAAAATTATCTGCTCACCAGCACGGTTCATATCTGCTACACTTGATCACTCTTGCAAAGTCGAACACATTAAATCATGGACTAACCCATTCATGTTTTCACCACTCCCTTTGGTCATGAAGGAATGGAATAGTCTCCTCATAATGTTGTGATTTTATCTGACCCGACATTGTTTAGAGTTGTGAAGAGTTGTTTTGTTCATACATAGTGGAACCTGAGACTGAGGTATGCAAGGAAAACTTCGAGGACGAGAAAAAAGGGGCTGGACACCGTCTCAAACGCAGTTCTGCAGTTCCTAGACTTGAGAATTCACTTAGAGAATGGGTTGTGTTGGGAGTATGGAAATTGTCACCCAAACCGATATTGCCAAGGCAGAGTTGTCATTCGAAAAATTGTAAAAGCAGGAATCGTGAAATCTCTAATTAAGAATTCACTAAAAAAATCATACATCCATTTCATGGATCAGGCATTAAAGGCAATACGAGAGGTTGGAGGATGCGGGGTATGAAGAAGCGTTCGTAAACAGACAGGTGGCGATTGAGGTCAGTGGCAAGAAAGTGGTAAGGAATGTAAGGAACCGTAGAGCAGTAGTTCCTTACTTCCATGAGATATCCCACAATTTAAAGGCTTGTGCCAGACGGTTTGGAATAGATGTAATATTCTCTTCGGATTTCAAATTGAGTAGGTTGACACCTTTCCAGAAGGCAGAGGCGGAATGTCCGAAAAAACATCATGGGGATCGGTTCCGTGTGCCAATGGCGTTGTTTACGAAATACCTCTAGAGTGCGGGTTTAAGTATGTAGGCCAGACGTCAAGGTGCCTCAATGATAGACTTACGGAGCATAAGCGCAACGTTAAGAACAACGCGCAAACTCAGAAATCGCTAAACATTTACAGGAGTGCTAATTGTGAGGCCAAGTGAGTCGAAAAACAGATGTGTTACACAGGAAAGGAATGACGTAAAACGGGTAGTCAGAGGACGATCCGGATAAAGCGTCAGGAAACTGCATTAGTCAGCCATCCATGGTCCTCACAGAATGAATCAAAGGCGTTTCTCAAGATTTAACCGTTTTTTTGTTTTTTTGTAAGACGTGTTTCCTTCAGCGTTGTTTTTTCATGTTAAGCGAGGAGGGAAGATTGCCTTTCTTATCGTTAGTGAATGTCAGGTTGCTGATTTCGTTTCGCTGGAAGGCCTTTGTTGTTTTCAGTTGAATGGTTTTGTGACCGGTGTGTACTGTAGATCTGTGAGCTCGGTGCGATTGTGGTGAATGGTGAACCACTGTTGAGTGATCTGTGGATTAGTAGAGCGAGGGAAGAACGACGTCCTTATCTTTTTTTCGGTTTCGTGGTTTTGTTTCTTTGAGTGCCCCTGTTGTTCTCAGTTGGATGGCTTGTGACCGAAGTGATCCTGGTTGCTGTGAGGTTTCAATTGTCTGTACTATTGTGTCAAAGTGAACCTATTGAGGTCTTTGCGGTTTATGGGAAGCTTGGCGACATCAAGGATGTATATATAAGGAGGCGCGGAATAAAAATCTTTGGCTGCGTTTGAGACGGTGTCTAGCCCTTTTTCTCGTCCTCGAAGTTTTCCTTGCATACCTCAGTCTCAGGTTCCACTATGTATGATCTACACCAAGCTCGCCTGCACTTTGACCATCTTTTGTTTTGTTTATCGGCTGTTTCATGACGTTCCATATGTTCTGAATAATCACCCTTTGTATTATTGTTAAGTTCAGTGTTGTATTGCTTGAGTTATACAATGTGTATACACTTAATTTCACGTTTGCTCTTTTTGTACGGCGTTTTTGTTGTTGCCATGTTCCACAAGTTTGTTTTTATAAATGCTCCGTATATATGTATAAGTGATGATTTCTCCCCATTCTTGTTATTCCCGCTTATGTAATGCATCAACAGATGACTTTGAGGTCAATAAATGAAATGAAAATTAAATGAAAAACGCAAGGTGTTGCTTGTGGCCGCCATTTCGAAGTGATGACGTCAGAGGATGTGAGCTTTAAAAACTTAACCAGATCTGAACGAAGCATTCACCCAGATTACCAAAAACTGGCGCGCTCGTCGTGCACAGACTTCCTGTATGGGCTCCCTACGGGAGCCAGAGTTACGCGTTTGATTCCACGTGCCGCGTGCCGCCCTCGCCGCTATTCGCCGATATCCGATCACGTGAGGAGCCGGTTCAAGTGCCGTGCAGGAAAGTAGACGTTGCACGCGCCCCGCCGTACGTTCCTCTGCTTTTGAGCGCGCCGCGCGCCTCGAACGCGCGGCGCTGCTATTCGCCCAATTCAGTCACGTGAGGAGCTGGATCCACATGCCATGCATAAACGCGCAACTCTGGCTCCCGTAGGAAGCCTATACTAGCTGCACTGACGCCACCCAGTACCCAGCAATGGCGTCCTTTGCACGTGCAGACAGCCTTCTGCATCATAAAGAGCACGATGCGAGACGCTCGAGGAGGCGCGTGCAAACCTACCTTCCACTGCATTAATGGGACGCTTAGTACCTGGGAATGGCGACTAGAATGATGTCACGTGAGAACTATGCTATACAGGAACTCTATACTTCGTTTCAGCTTGGGTCCAGACGCAGCCGATGCTACAAGCGCAGACTCCGGGCTTCCAGCGTCCCTGCCAAGCACGCGCGCTCGTGCAATGCAAGCACTATTCAGGGCCACACGCTCGCGCTCGTAGCATCGGCTGCGTCTGGACCCAAGCTGAAAACGAAGTATAGTCGTGCAGTGCCAAACGACAAGTAGAGCGCCACGACGTTAGCGCGCGCACACGAGAGCGCCGCGACGTTAAAGCGCGCGACTCGAGCGCGCGACTCGAGAGCGCTGCGACGTTTGCGCGCGCGACTCCAGAAGCGCAGCGACATTACCTCGGGTGTCATTAGGGCGCCCGTCACGAGAGCGCACAACCAGGACAGCGCAGAGTGGCTCGACCCAACCTAGAGTTCCTGTATTGGCGACGTGTGCTATCGAAAGCGTCGCTGTGGTCGGCCTACCACAATTGGTCGAATGCAGATTATGACGTCAGCAAGGATTTCTCATCGACGGAAATAAGAGGAATGTATGACCTTCAATTTTGACGGTGTTGGCAAAGTTGGTTTCAAAGCGCTGTGATTTCAAGCTTCCGACATGCTCATTACAAGCACCATCGAACTTGTTGTTCGCAAGATCATGACGTCACGAGAGGAACCAAGCGAGGCGCCACTGCAACATCTCGCCGCTATACGGCTCCCTACGGGGCCAGAGTTGCGCGTTCACACCGGAGCGCCGGCTTTCCTGCACGGCATGTTGATCCTGCTCCTCACGTGACTGAATTCGGCGAATAGCGGCGCCGCGCGTTCGAGGCGCGCGGCGCGCTCAAAAGCAGGAGAACGTACGCCGGGGCGCGTGCAACGTCTACTTTGCTGCACGACACTGGATCCGGCTCCTCACGTGATCGGATCTCGGCGAATAGCGGCGAGGGCGGCACGCGGCACGTAGAATCAAACGCGCAACTCTGGCTCCCGTAGGGAGCCTATACAGAAACTCTAATTCGACCGACCACTTGTTCAGATCTCGCGTGTTTTGTGTGAAATTGGCGGGGACTTACGCCGCGGCATTCAGCAAGGACATTGCGAAATGAGCCGACGAAATTTTGGCGTGTGACAAGCCAAGAAGTGTTACAAAAAGCTGACAGCAGAAAACAAAAAAGAAAATGAATATCTGTAACCTCCATTTCCGCAAAAAAAAATAATTGCAGCCAACCTAGCTTCATTAGTTCTTTGATTTTAATTGATAAAGTTCACCATCGACCTTACTTACTAATTTTTATTTTAAATTATTTAAAACGTTCGAAAGGAAAGGAGCAACATGTAACATGCTTCCCCGTATTTTTGAGTTTTCAAGATCAATTTCGGGAAAGGAGCTCTCGTGCCAAGCGTCATACAACAACCATTGATATTGTCACAATTGACAATTGAACTAAACAAATGTGTATGCACACAATTGCATGCAAAAATGCGGCCTGCTAATTCGGTCAAGGTCACCGTCTCCTATGCGCTTCTCGGAATCTGAACGCGATTGATCTTGACGCATTGGTGCTGTGTCTCTGGAGACGTTTTTGCCGGAAAAAGGCTGCCCTACGAATCCTACAATCGACCCTTTGAATTTACTACCCGCGGCACTATCCTCGTGTGGAAGTTCGGTGTCTATTCATGTCTAAATCTTTTATCTTCGAACTTTTATTTTTGTCTGTGCTGCGGTTTTTTCTGCGATATTTATATATTTCTGAAATCTTTGGTATTCGTATATTTCTGAATCAAAGCACCCTCGTTCGGCCCTAGAAGATTCGACTACTTTCTAAGAACAAAGATGGAGAAGCTACGGTTCTGTAGAATGCAAAGAACGGACAAAGCGATAGACAAGTGTTATTTATTTGCAGATTCTTTCTGAGACTACGCAGAACCGGCATTGCCTTAAGGTTGTGCTCTATTAACAACAGATGGTGACCTCGTCACCGTACCCGACGCGTCAACGAATTAAGAATTTGGAAAAGAATTCTTAAATATGTCTCACAGATTTGCAGGGGAGGTTTTCCTGTATCCGTCAAAAGGCTGGAAAGCTCCATATCCGATAAAATTACGCTGAGGCTTTCCTTCGATGATTTTTTTACATATACTTTTAGTGGCTCATTCTTCATTATGGTCATGGACGTCACAATACTATTTCGAATTATGGAGGGACGTCTAAATAGCCACCAGATGGATCGGAGCCCAAATGCCTGTCAAGAATAGATTAAATATAGAAAAAATTAATCTATTTATAGTGTATCCGAGTAGCGCACCTCAGCACCGTGAAGACATCTGAGACTCGCTGCTCCACCCAACTGCGGACATTCCCGGTACCTATATATGCCCCACTCCCCTGTCCCCTTTCCTCTCCGATGTCAGTAAACAATTGGTTAGAAAGAGTCGTACCCGTTTTATTTTTATATTTTATTCAAGGCATATTCAATTAACCAAAAATGACCAGTGCTCCGATCCGATGAGCCGCACAATTTTGTTCTGTCTGTGGAGCCGCGGGTACATCACACATTTTGCGGTGTTCGCTCAACTGCATAGGGTGCGCTCTCGTGTCGCGCGCCCAATAAACCATTTGCTATATTACCCAAGCATCAAGGAGAATGCAGGAATTGGTGTTACACGCGCCACACGCGCCACACGCGCATGCCTTCCCCGTATAAAAGATTGGAAGTAAATAACCAAAATAAAGTGTTGACGAATGCACGTGCAAGATGCCATTTGTTTTAGGTATTTGCTTTCAAAAAGTTACTACTGCTGAGGCTAGCACGTGCGGCGCGTGGAACGCCAATCCCTGCATTCTCCTTGATGGTAGGGCACGGTGTGGTAGGGTAATATAGCAATAGGTCTATTGGTATTGCGCTCTCATGTTGCGCGCTCAACTGGTCATGCACTCTCGTGACGTGCGCTCTAGTATCAAGCGCGCTACTGTCGCAGCGGTCTCGTGTCACGCGCTCTAACGTCGGTGCTCTAGTGTCGCTCGCTCTAAAGGCGCTCTCTCTATACTTCGTCTCACCTCAGCATGGACTATTGTTAGCCGCGCGTGCCAAAAGCCCGAGCTAGTTGCTTTGGATGAAGCCTCGGCGGCTGCACGAGCGCTCGTGCAGAAAGTGCTCCAGTCAAGGCAGTCGAAGTTAGCCGCTCGCGCTTGCACAGCCTTCGCAGTTAGTCCGTGCTAAGGTGAGATTTTTGGTGGCGCCCTCCTATGGTTCCCTCTCGTGACGTCATTACCTCGCGAGCAACAAGTTCGGTGGTGTTCGTTATGAGCATGGTGGAAGCTTGAAATCAGTGCGTTCTCAAAGCAACACTGCCAACACCGTCAAAATTCAAGTTCTTAGATTCTTCTTATATCCGTCGATGAAAAATCCTTTCCTGACGTCAAAGTCAGCATTCGGCCAATCGTCTAAGGCCGATCACAGCGACGCTTTCGATCGCGCACGTCGCAAATAGGTACATTACCCCTTAGATGCTGTTGACAGGGAGTGTTCATGGTTGAACCTAACTTTGCAATGACACATTTATTCCGCAGTCATGTGAGCTACCTTGTGTCTCAGAGAAGTCACGTAAAATTAACGTAAAATATTGTCAGTCAAACATTTTGACAGTTTGGCGTGCCAAACCGACAAAGGGCCTCCCCTATCGGAGAACCGAGGTCTAATTTGGACTACCTAGGAATCTTTTGAAATGCAACCAGCATCTTGGTTTCACGGTGCTTTCTCCCGCAATAAGCCTCCATCAGATTGCGGGAACCACGGCCGGTATTCAAACCCGCCACCTAGGGATCAGTAGGCCGGCGCTTTGCTTCGGAGACAGTGAAGCAGCTGCAAAATACTTGAATTCGGTCTTAAAACATATATGAAGACATAAAGAGCCCAGTGAGATGTCTGATCTATTCATATTTGGCATTTAAATATTACGTTACACAGGCGCTGATGCGTGCCTCACAGGCAAGCAGGCAATTTGGAGACTATACGGAGCGCAAGTTCGTCTGCTTCTTTTGCAGGGGTTGTGGTAACGTCAGAACGGCGAGCTCTGATTGGCTCTGATTGAAAGAATAGTGGGTAGAACTCAAAGCAAGCTACCTTGAGGTCTACCCACTGTCCTTCGACCAGAGCCAATCAGAGCTCGGCGTTCTGACGTCACCACAACCCCTGCAAAAAAAGCAGACGAACTTGCGCTTTGTATAGACCAACACGCGGCTCTGACGTCACGCTTATGCGGTGGCGCTGTTGTCGCCACGGCGCATGCGCGGAAGCTTCAACTTATGCGAATCTGGTTTCTGCGCTTGCGCAGTGCCCACACCTGGTGTGGGCAAATGCGGGCTTGTTTCTAAACAGCGTGTCGATCTATAGTCTACAAGTGGACATGAAGAGTGCAGATGATTCCACGAGTCCGGAAACGCTAAAACGGCCAAATGTAGCTAATGCACTGTGTGCTACATAAAATCTGTGACTGGCCCCATCCTAAAATCATCAACGAGTGTGTAGCTATATAATCTCAGACCTACGGGATCTTACGTAACCACGAATACCTACTTTTAATTACCCGCTGCGAAAACAAATGGATTTCGTGGTTTATGTGACAAACCAACGAAGGGTATATATACGACCCATCGGAGAAGCGATGTAAATTATTTTAGACCACCTGACCGTCTTTTACCGTGCAAACGAGACCTCAGTTACACGGACCCCGCTTTCTGCCACCTGGCAGAAAACGGGGTTTGAGGATTACGAGTATGAAACAATGCACGGATGAAAATAGGAAAGGGAAGAAGCGTCTTTGAACGAAGTCGGGGTTGAAAAGATGAGCCGAAATGGTAAGAAAAGAGACCATGGGTGAGCCCAATTTACACTCGTCACCTCAAGAACCGTCGTAAAAGAATTCAGGCTCCTCGCAAAACACTACTATGGAGCTTTAGTAGATCGTTTTCACTTTCCGAGCCTGCCCAACTGCGCATGCGCAACCAGCTACACTCAAATTCAGAGCGGCCGCGCATGGGAAATGGCGATGGTGCCGCTCCATAGACCAGAGCGGGTGCACGAAAGCGGTCTACTAAAACATTTAAGATTAGATGTGTGTTATCTTATCAAGACGTACGCGTTTCAAACACCAAAAGCATCGTTTCTTTCTCCGACAGGCAAATCTGTCAAAACTATCATAATCAAAAACCTTGAGACAAAGGAAACATAAAAGAGGACATACGCACCATCGTCTCATAACAAGCACAGCATACAGCTCTTCATATATACTTGCAGCTGTCAATATAATCATTATACTGTAAATGTAATATACATTTATAGCATACGGCT
This sequence comes from Ixodes ricinus, assembly GCA_037355805.1. Taxonomy (NCBI): domain Eukaryota; kingdom Metazoa; phylum Arthropoda; class Arachnida; order Ixodida; family Ixodidae; genus Ixodes; species Ixodes ricinus. The sequence goes on from JAZHYW010048806.1 coordinate 80,480, forward strand.
GTATGATGTGCTGGTTATGAGGTAGTGGAGTGTATGTCCTCACTTTATGTTTCCTCTGTATCAAGGTTTGTAACTATGATTCTGTACCAACTCGCCTGCGCTCCGGCTCTTATTTCAGTACTTTAAGAGATACTTCGCGCGGCGTACAAAATATGGGAAGAACGTCCTTTTTCGTTTTTTTCTTTTTTTCTTGAGGCGAAAACCAGTATAGGTATCTTGCTTCCTTGATCAATGTAGTGCCCGCGCTCGCTTGAACACCTGCTCTTGCGTTTTCATACCAGAATCTTCTGAACCGACGAGTTCTTAAAATGGTTCATTAGATTGAAATAAACTTACGCGTATTTCCACAACTAGCACGAAAATACAAATCCTCCGGGAAAACCCCTAAAAGGGAGTAGTCAGCTATCCTCAAATCACTAAAAATCCCACGGATCAACGTGGATTCAGCAAGTACGCGAGGTAATAAACGGTAAAAATTTACCGAGCGGAAAAAAATGGTGAGAAAACGAAAAGAAGAACTTCTGAGGCGTCGAAAGTCTTTATATTCTCGTCGTCAAGCGAAGCAGTTCCAACGAGGTCCTCAGACGGGGAACGGAGAGAGGAGCTCTGGCCCCTACTTCCACGAAACGAAGCCCGTTTTCTTTTATGGTATCTTCAGGGCAGATAACTTACACTTCCGCATCCTCCTCGGATATGAACTCTCGGCGTCGTTCACTCCTAAAAAAGAAAGGGAGGGGGTGGATTTTATATGCATCGGTTTACTTCCACCCGTTTTCCCATTCCTCCCTTACTTTTCTTTTTCTTCCGAATCTTTTCTTCTTCTCAATTTGTTTTTCTTACCTTCAATTTTTATTTAGACGTGTTTTATCTTCTCATCCAAGTCTCGTGCCGAGAGTTATCGCGAGTTGCCACTTCAGCGACAGAAATCAAATTATGAGACGACGGGTGAAGAAGCAGATAAGAATAAGAAGAATCAATAAAAGAAAAAGGTGGTAGCACAAAGATAAAACAAACGCCCTGAAGAAAGCTAGAGTAAGGAAAGACAGGGGTAAAAAAAAAGAGAGAGAAAGACAGCAAGACGAAAACAAATGACAACAGAGCGGAAGGTATAGAGGGCGACTGAGGTCTAGCCGTAAGTAAGGAAAGGTCCGGGTGTTCGCGCGCCCAGGAGCGAATTTTCCTACGGCGCGTGGCACATTTCCGGAGGAAATTGATAGCAGGCGATGCTCACCGCACCAGCAGAATCAGCACCAGCAGCAGCAGCAGCGGAGAGCGAGACAGGCGCTGGCTGGCTACAGTCTTCGCTTCGCCACAACTTGGCAAAGAACGAACCTGCTGCGGCACCCTCGAACCGATCGGAGCGACGGAGCTAAGCACGTAACAGTCCCACGTGCAGGAGGAGAGCACTACGACGATAAGTTGTCACGTGCCTCGTTCCGACGCGCCGATTGGCTCACTGGGGACTGCTGCCTTCATCGCTTGCCAAGACAGGGCGAAACGAAGTTTCGCGGCAGGAAGCGGCAAGGGTTGCGGTGGTGGGAGGGGGCATGAAACCCGGGGTTCGGGCCGGGGCTAGCGGGGCAGAACGCTCATCGTCGGCTTCCTCTTGTGGCTCTGCCGCGTTATATATATCTCTTGTTTTGTTTTTCGTTTGGTTTTTTTTTTGTGTTGCCATTTTTGCGTCATTTTTTGTCTGTCTGTTCTCCCGCACTTTTTTGTTGTTGTTGTTTCTCTCGGTTTGCTTTACGTGCCTCCTTGTAGCTCTTGTTGTCCTTTTGTTGCGACCCGATCGTTAGGTGCCTCAGGATGACGTGAAAAATGCGCGGCATTTATTCCTTTCAGCGGGAACAATTTGTAACGAGGACCGCTTTTGCATGGGCCCGGCGGATGAGCGTGTTCGCTCACTGCCTGGCTCGCTTATCCCCGGCTACAGGGAGGTCACGCCGTCGGTGACACGGGAATGGAGACTCGGTCTCTCCTTCTCTCCGCATCTGCGTGTCTGTTTATGTGCGCACACGCACGTAACATTTATCCGGACAGAGAACGTGGAAACCGTCTCCGTCCCATCGGTGGCATGCACCATTTATAATAATAATAATAAGAAGAAGAAAGACAATCGGGTTTATATTTTACGCCGGAGAAAGGGGGATTAATCAGTACGATGTATGCAGGAAGCCTGCCCGACGACGATACATCTGTAACACTAAGCATATGTTGTTTCACAAGGTCATTGTCTGAAGTACTTAGGTTTTTTTGTTTTTCTTTCGAGAACAAGCTCCATTTTTTTAATCCCTCACCCATTAGGATACACTGGGCGTACGTGGCGTATTCTGAGCATTTTATCATCGCTGCGCAACCAATACAAGCATGAACATCAATCGATCAATCTTTAATTTGCGGTAAATAAAAGGAGGAAGGCAGGAGGAGTGCGGAAGTCATGCTCTACCTTTCTGAGACTGTCAGTGAGTCTCATTATTCACCCGACTGATTTCTTAGATTGGATATATGCGCTGGTTATACGCGTTATTATACAGACGCGATTTTTCGGGAGAACGTGGGCCTATTGAGATTTAAGATTATGACTAGGAATGTCGCGAACCACCCTAGGTTCGATTTCGAAAGGTTTCGATATTTTCGAAGCGAACGGAGGTTCGCATTCAAAAAAATTTCGATATTTTCGTACCGACCGAGGTTCGACTTCGAAAAATTCGCAACTTTCGATCACAGTAGAGTTTCGAATTCGAAAAGTTCGAAGCTTTCACGGTTTCTAAAATTTCGGGTTCGAATATTTCGAATATTCTTTTACTTGAGGTTCGATGAATTCGAACATTTTGAATTTTCCTAACTTAAAAATTCGAGATATTCGAAAAATCTGAATTTCTTAGGATCTGAAGTTCGAAAAATTCGAAGATTTGCGAAATTTTTTGGATATAAAAAAATCGAAAAATTCGAAAGCTTCGAATTTTTATAGACATAAAGGTCGAACAATTCGAAGATTTCGAATTTCTTTTTACATAAAGTTTGAAAAGTTTGAAAGTTTCGATTCTCCTTTAAAGCTAACTTAAAAAAAAAAAGAACTTCGGGGATTTTTAGTTTTTTTTAAGTCCAAGTTTTCAACGTTCGAAGTCCGGTTTTAATGTTCCTCCACAGTTTCAGTTTGAAATAACGTTTCCACGACTCACTGGTTTTCACGAAATCAGGTTTAGAAAAGTTAGGGTGTGATATTTAGACTCCGCGAAGTTGGTCAGGCAATTAAATGAGACGACGAGTGTCCCGGATGTGCTGGAATATTTGCCAGTGCAGAGTGGCGTGTGACCATAGATCAGTAATTTTGACCACCAGCCCAGGGGGGGGGGGTCTTTAACGTGCATTGCGCAGTAGTGATCACACAAACGCACTGTTTTACGATACTCACCCAGTTTGAAACGGCCAGGGGCGGGCAGGTGGTTGAGGCTCAGAAAAACCTTGAAGCGACCTGGCAAACTACCTCCCCACCCCTTGCACGCCGGTAGTAATCCGATCAAACGCCGCCCGAGTGACGCTGGCATATAGTAATTTAAGTTTGTAATTGTTTTGGAGGTTTATTTTCCGGGACGGAGGAACCGCCGCGCAAAAAGTACAGAAGCCGACACAACTGGAGGTCGAGGAGCGTTCTACCATACAAGTGGCGTCGGAAGAGGAAAAACGGGGGGAGGGGGGGGGGGGGCTCTAGCTTTCCTTCGCCTCCTTCCAGATATTTCGGACTGTTAAAGAAAACAATACGGGGAAAGAGGGCGTGGTCGAGCTTATTTTAATCTGAAATTATTTATGTGTATGTATAATCACTGTCGCTCTTCACTGCATAAAAGATCGCGTAGACGCCGTAGGTGGTCATTGTCGGAAACTTGTCGTCAGAAGGCACTACTTGTCAAATGCTTAGAAGTGCCGAAGTTCAAAGCTATGTCTTTTCGACCTCAATAACTGTGCCATTGGTAAAAGAAAGATAAACATAACAATAAATGCGGGAATAAAAAGCTGGAGAAAAGAAAAAGAAAGAAACTATAAAGATCCCACCGGAAGTGTTGTATTCTTGCATATTCAGAAGCTCAGAACTTCGAAACAAGTTTCTCCTACTCAAATGTGTACAGGCTAAAAGAAAATACTTCCCAAAAACGTAAATCCAAAAAAAAATTAATGACGTGTTGAATTTGAATAATATTAGAAATCCCCCTGACTTAATTTATTCCTCAACGTGAAAGAACAATAAATACATTATTTTGTATTCTGCAGATGGCAATCATATGTACTATCTGTGGTGTTAATTTAAATGCGACACCTCAAGCAACTTAGACGAAAAACAAAATACCAAGTTTAGAGCATAATTGCCCGTAGATAAATGTTTGGACATTTCTTCGAAACTCATCTTGAGTAACAATAATCACATCTTAAGACGACACTTACCTAAGCTATACATAGATCATTCTTAAAAAGTTTAACATCTCAACCGTAAATACCTTCGGCTTTAGCCCGCTTCAAATATGACACAAACGACAATCGTCAAAAACCCGTCGTCCTCCGTCGCCCCTTCGGGAATTTATTTCTTTAAAACTGAGCGTGCCAGAACATTGTAATAAACGGCATTGTCTTTCGTAAGGAACGCAGCACCGCATGTAAAAATTCGAGAGAAAAAAAATTACGAATGTACCTCACTACTTGAATTCAAATGAAACCGTCCGCAGGTCTTTCGAAGTTCGACGAACGTCGAACTTTTACCCTAAAATTTCGAAGTTCGTCGAACTTTTGATTTTTCAGGATTTGATATTTCGAAACTTTTCGAATTCTCTCGATAAATAAGTTCCAAAGTGCGAAAATTCTCGAATTCCTTGGCGTAGGAAGTTCGAAAGTTCGAAAAGCTTCGAACTTCTTAGTGCAAGAAAGTCGAAAGTTCGAAAATCATCGAATTTTTTGGTCTATCAAGTTCGAAAGTTCGACAAGCATCGAATTTTGCAGCGTGATAAGTTCGAAAGTTCGAAAGGAATCGAATTTTTAGCGTAATAAGTTCGACGGTTCGAAAAGCGTCGAACTTCTTCGTTTAACAAGTTCGAAAATTCGACTTCCGTCAATTTTCCGATATAGAAAGTTCGAAAATTCGAAATCTTTTCGAATCTTTCGAACCGCTTGATGCGATCATCGAAACTTCGGTTCGAAAAAAGTTCGCGGCATCCCTAATTATGACGAGCGGCCCGATTATGGGCTGACGAGAAACTGAACGAAAGTAAACCTCGCGACGGTTTCCTCCGTGGTTCCTGCGAAACGCGTTCCAAAAAGGGGGATTTCACCGTTTCATCGCGTCTCCTTTTCCGGGGCGCCTCAAGTGATCCGCAACGAGCATTTAACGATCCGTCGCATCCCTAAAAGCGCAACGAAAGAAACAAAACAAAAAATCTCGACAGCCGCACGTAACGAAAACACTCCGCGAACCGAAGCGGATGCAGAAAATGAAAGCGGACCTGGATAACTGCTTTGAAGAAAGACTCTACGCACTCACGGTAAGCTGAAAAAACAAAAACTCTTTTGGGTAGTGTAATTTTGTTTTCTTTTTGTCGTTGTTGTTTTCTTCTTGACGAAGACAAGAGAGGTATTTCGCGCCCCGCTGAACTTGAAACAACATTAAGGGACGGGAGTTGTACGTAGTTACCGATGAAGGAAAATAGTAAGCTCAAACACAAAATGCGTTTTGTTTTTGCTTCGTCGATCCAGCAATTTTCGAAACCAGAAAATTTCAATCCCCGCGTTACCGCTAAAGCAGAAACGTATCACGCGCGCGCGCGTGAAGTTTGAGGATTTCAAAACATCTCATAACTGAGTGTTTTCTTTTTTTTTCTCATTATTTTTTTATATGAATTTTTTTACGAATACTCTTCTAGTCAATGACAGGTTCAAAAACGGGCGGGGCGACTTTCAAGGATCTTATCATCGCTCCGCGGCCAATCAGATGGCGTCATCATCCGATATGAGTGCCGAAGAACCAATCACAAAGAAGCGTGGTCAATAGGCCACGCCTCGTTTTTCTTGGGCTGTCAGTGATTGTAGGTATCAAAGTATTTGACTTCGAATACGACGACCTCGAATACCGTATTTATTCCAGTAAGAGCCGCACTGTTTGCGAAGAAAACCTGAGGGTTCGCTTTTCCGTGGAGCACGTGGATTGCCAATTACCGCGATCGACAGCATGATTTCAGCGGTTCAGATAACGTCTTCGCGCGAGGATACCATCTGTGAAGGTTGCATTTGTATGGAGACTCGTGTTCTTGATCTAGTTATTCGCTATGTTATTTATGCGTAACGCGATGATTGGCTGTATGTGTGCTTTGGGGTAAAGTAGACGCAAGGTCCTTGTTCATAAATAGTTCGGCTATTACTCGAGTAAATACGGTATTGTAAATCGTGCGCTGATAAAATAATAAGATAATAATAATAATAATCGCGTTCCGTGTATGTTTAGACGGTCGGAGGTTAGTCTGCCTCACCGGGCGACGAACCTCCCAGCTGTAGATGAGAAATGCAGCCAGTGCAGTACAACCGCTAGCCTGGGGTCTTTAACGTGCATCACGCTGTAGTGATAGACGACCGCACGCCGCTACGATGCTCAGCCAGATCGAAATGAACAGGGGTGGGGATTGGGTAGAAACACCAGGAAAGAAACATAATAAATCGTGCACCATAGAGAATCATCAGGAAAGAAACAGATCTAAAGTTCACTACGCCGCTTCGGGGTTCTTGTGTAATTCATTATTTTTTTTTTCTGGGCTACATTTCTTACGCGTTCCTCAATTTTTCGTTAAACCTGGTGTGCGAAATGTGATGCTTCAACATTCATTACTCAAAGCAAGACTCATCACTCGCAACATACCTTCTGGGAGTGCGGGAGAGCGCGCTGATCCTAGTAGCATATCGAGATAAGCCAGAAACACTGCGCGCATATTCATTTTAAGCGTGCGCTGCAGTACTCGTTTTAATATAGGTCACGTGGTTTTGTGACAGTAATGCAATTTCTCGCAGACGTCCGCCCGCGCCAACGACGTAGTATAAGTAACTATATTGTTTTGAGCGATGATTATCAGAGACTCAAAACGTGAATAAAAAACTCGATCCATTCTTTTTTTCTTCTTCTTACCTTGTTTTGTTTTTTTATTACCTATAATGATCAGTACGCTTGATCTGTGGCTGGACACCGGTCCGTCATCAAGCGGAAACGTTCAACAACCGGACAGTCTGCTGCTTACGATTCACCCTAAGATATATGAATCTCTGTGGGCTACGGGTTAATTTCTATTTAACTTGGCCAGAGTAATCGCCAAAAAAAAAGCAGATGCGTCTGTCATGGCGTCAGTGCGTGTTATTGCGTCTTCCCACGAAGGCTACGCTAGTACGCGCGACGGACGCGTCTGGCGCTTTGCGGCTTCTCTCGTCAATCTTCAACCTGTTTGCCGCTTGGGACGGGTCGGAACCACTAATGATGACGTCATGCACAGGCCTTGACAATCAATGAGAGGATGAAAACGGTAGGGAGGACTTCAGTTACCCCGCCTATACAGCGCGACTGCTTCGATAACACACCGCGGCCTCTCGTGAGCTTTGAGCGTCCACGTACAACTAAAGCATGGTGGAAGGCGACGAGCGCGTACAGGAGGCCGGACACACCTGCCGTCCTCAACCAGTCAATGACTGGTTACCTTATTTTAACTGTTTTTGTTTTTAGTTTTTTATATATAACTGCCAGTACCGCAGCACCGGATGCGCAAAATCAATTTCAGGACCGGGAAAACGATCGTTCAACCAGCCGTGGTCAGCGACAAACATCGATCATACAGATCCGCTTCCCCCACAACGAACAACTTCCTGTGAAAGTCCGCCTCGTGAAAGCACGCAATGAATATTAAGCGCGCTAAAAGTTAAACAGAAATATACGATGCGTTCTTTTTTTGTTTTTTTTATTCCTCAACCGTAAATGATTAAATTAAATACCTTTTCCTATTCGGTGCGACATGAGATATGGTGATTTCCGTCTGTTCTCTCTTCGTGTGGTATACAGCGTCCGCATACATATATTTCGATCCAATTCATTTTATTTCCGCGTGAGGGCGAGCGGCGGTTGCCCATCAAATCGCGATTGATGGTGAGATCACGTCGGTGATTTCACGATGGGTGGAGCGAGCTTTTGGCGTGACCGAAGCGGGTGAATGGTATTAACTGTCCTCCGCTCTACGTACCATGTTCGGCTTTTACTGTGGGCGCAATAATTCGGTCTCGGGCCCAGAGCCGGAGTCTATCGCACGGGTAAGAATGGCACGTGAATACCCTCGGTGCGTTGCTTAGTTTTTCTAGGGGTAACTCGGGCGAGGGTGTCGCCCGTTTCTTTTACGACAAACTATAGCTTTACTTGAGCAATAGTCACAATAGGTCCGCGTGCATAAGATCTTGGAAAATACATTATATCGATCACAATTTCTGCAGATTATGGACTCAACGCGGTGGACCACAGCGACAAATTGTCGGAGATGTTAACCATTCGTTCCTTTGTTTTAGTCAACTACCGCTGTCTGACAAATGGAGTGTTACGTATACTGATGGCGCGACGACAAGTGTAATCTGTCGTAATCACAATTATCTTAATGGCGTTTAAGGTGGCCTGTCAAACATTCGCAGTGACGGGTGGCGTCAACCCAAGAAAAAGTCTTACCTGGCAAGAGCTTCAGTTATGATGCTCACCATACTGTTTTAACACAAATCTGTCTGGTTCGAAATACTGTCGAGACCAGTTATAACGAAGTCAACAGGAATCGAAAATCACTTCGATATATCCGCTATTTCGTTATAACCGAATTCGTTATAGCCGGTCTCGACAGTAGATATATATTCTCTCTCTCTCTCTCTCTCTCTTTGGAATTCCGGAATAGTCTCTAAAGACACTTGCGGACGTTACTATGCGGCGGATGTGTATATCCGACGGATGGACGAAAACGCTCCATCCCGCACACGCAGGCAGCGTCGCACTGTCCGCACAGGAGAAGCACACGTCTACGGTGCTCTGCCCGACACCGGATGAGCAATCGGGGAGGTTCGGAGCGACCGGTCGTTTCGGTTCCTGCAGATCCGCGCGATCGCCGAGCAATGTAGTACCGAGCGCGCGTCGTTCGGAATGAGCGCGGTTGCTGGCGTTTTGATGGAGCCCATGTTTCTCTGCGCGGTCGCCACCAGAGCTGCCGCCAATTATCGATCTCCGGCCGAACAGTTTCCTGCGACTCCCGGCCAAGGCACCTCACCTCCCCCAACCCCCTCCCCCCGCCGAGCCGATCATTTCCCCGGTGGTATTGGATGGAATTGCCCAACGCTCTTCTTCCTCTCTTCTTCTTCCTGCAGCGGTGGGATAATGAGCAGTCGTAATTCGGTCCTCAAAGACCAGCCGAAGCTTTTAATAGACTCGCAATTTATTTTGGTAAAGCTTGTTTTTTGTCGTTTTTCTTTTTTTCCCTCTCTTCTCCAACTACAAATTTTCTTGTATACGGCTATCCCTTTCTGTTTTCCTGTGACAGCCACGTTCCTAATTGTTTTGTTTTTTTCTCGACTTTATCAAATGTTTTGAGCGATTGCGAGCGTGTTTATTTTGAGCTAGCAGCAAACGCTTTTATATTAGCAAAACAAAAAATAAAAAAGAAGTTTCAAGAAAACCAATTTTAAGTGGCCTCCGGTTATTGTAACCGCGGTTCTTTCGCCATGGAAATGCTGTTAATCAGTGGCGTATTTGAAGAGCGTGTTGACTTTAACCGGTTTGCCATTTGAATTAAGGACTAGGGCATGATTTCCCTGTGGGAGACGTTACATGCCCCGCAGCGTTTCTTTAATCAGATTTACTGCTTGCCTAGTTGTGCAACTTCCGGACGAACTTTGACGTGGACTGAGACATACTACAACATTACTTTTGAATAAATAAGCATTCAAGAAAAATTGGCTGCTATACTTTTATAGATATTTACTGCACTAGAACTTCTTAGAAGAATGGCTGTCACGATGAGGTGTCTAATGAACGAACACATATTAAGTGTTTTTATTTAGTACTGGTTTTGAACGTGATGTCGCAAATTGAGAATTGAAGACGGTAATTACCGGACACTAATCAAATTTCCTCGTATTTGCGAAACAGGCGGTTTTCCTTGACCTTTCGTTCTCTGTACACTGGTTTGGAATCAAGAAGTCACAAACGGTGCCCAGTTCGCATTTCAGGGGACCCTTTTATATCATTTAAAGACGGATTTTTTTAAAGACGTTTTGGTTTGAGAGGCATGAGGCAGACTGTTTTTTTTTTTATAACTAGAATGTTAACAGCTTTTTGCCGAGTTTTAGATGTGGGCTGCTAAAAATTTGACAGCCATAAAATTACCACATCCTTATGAGTTATTTCAGCTAATCTAGGGTAGCTCTGACTCTTGAGTACTAAACAATATAGAATCTGATCAGCATTGCGTTAGATTCAGCAAAATCTCAAACACAACTGACATACCGCTCTGATGACTAACTTGAACCCACGGGTCATTCACTGGAAACACCTGACAAAAAAAATTGCGGTGGCTAAGGTCGGCTATGTTAGGATATTCGTAGCGTGAGTTATGCGCACAAAGTGAGAGGCGCTATCAAGCGGCTCCGGTACAGCGTCAGACTTGGCTACTGCGCAACGGAGGCGCGCAGCTGGGCACGCGGCGGCGCCAGTGCGTCTGCCGCGGCTATGACGTCACTGCTCTGGAATGTGCAGACCGGCGAGGCGCGCGCGGCGGCGGAGGAGCCCACGGCGGCGGAAGGCTCCGGCACGCCAGCTTTGCGCCGTGTGACGTCACTGCTCCTCGCGCTTGAGCAGCACGGAGCACGGCTCATTATGCGAGCCTCGCGAAACTGTTCAACCTCGGCCAGTGTAGCTCACGCTACAAAAATTGACCGACACTGGCATAGAATTTGGGACATAAAAATTGTTTTCAGGCTATCTTCAAAAAACCGTGACATTTACTGAACTAAATTAGACATATGATTTTGTTAAGAGCATAAGAATTTCTGTGCGATGTGTTCAACACGTTGGTTCATTTATCGAAAAATGACGTGGAACTATTTTTGTCTAGTCCTAAATTTGTGCGATTTCCGCATGCTTCTTCGCAAATACGTTCCGCCTTTCTAGCTCTAGCTTAGGATGCTCTATGATCCGCCGAAATATGCACAAATTTACGCGCGAGAATGTAATTAATATGCTCAAGCATAACTAAATATGTTGTCAGCGATACATCTTAATCTTAAAAGCTCGTATATTCCCGTTCTAATGTCGTCTGCCTTCATGCCCCGCGTCAATAGTCATCACGCAGTCACGAAACAACGTAAAAGCACCCTCCTCTTTTATTTATATTTTTTTTTGCTATTGTAGTTTTTTTTCCTTTTTTTTATTAACGACTTTGAAAGCTTGGAATAAAAGCTGATGCATAATGCCAAGAATATCTTAGATCCCGCACATATATCAGACTGTATATAGAGTTCTAGGGAACCGTTTTTGCGCATCCGATACGGTATACGGTGGGCCCACCGAAACGAACTGCGCATGCGCTACCTCAGAAGACTCGCACATGCGCAGTTCGTACCGGAGGGCCCATCCTGTACCGTATCGGACGTGCAAGAACCGTTCCCTAAAACTCCCTAATAGTTCGTTCCACTTTATGGTCAGACGATATCGACGTTACGAGTTGATGGGACGAAAGTCCCTATTCAAGAGCTTCCTACAAGTAGCGACATTCTTTGAAGCGCCGACTGCATGACGGTGGCCGGTTTTAGGAAGCGAATGGCGGCGCACAGCCGAAGACTGAACTGAATGACGCCATTTTGTTTTGCGGAATGTTACTTGCCATTTGTATTGGTTGTTGTCGTTGCTTGTGAAAATAAGTTTTGAGAGACTTTAGATTCGGGACCGATCAAACAGCGTTCGAAAACGCACCACCATGCTGTTAGTCATCTTGCTGCGCGTGTTCTAGCATCGCTGAACGAAACGTAAACAGAAAAGGCCTATATTGACTTTGGCGACGCTTCCTTGATTGGTCCCATTAGCTCATAGCGTCGGCTGCACCTGGAGTCCTGAACTGAAGTTGAAATTAAGTATAGCGTTTATGTAAAACTGTGAAACTGCGAAGACGGGGACATACTCTCTTGGAAAGGAGGAAGTATGCAGGATTCCTATAACGCGATAGCAAATTTTGCCTAGACGATTCCGCTTTTTTAGTAACCTATATTAACATCCAGAATACGAGTTTAAAGTTTGCGGGCTATTATAATTACTTAAAAAACAGCAAGTGCGGTTTTAACATACAACGTGGTAAAATACGCAGTGTTGTGACCTTAAAAATAGCAACGTAAGCACGTTATCCGTTACGGTTTTTGAAATCGCAACGAGTACGTTGCTACGTTACCGAGAAAAGTAACGCGTGAGCGTTAACGCCGTTATTTCTAACGCGTTACCACAAACGCTGGACTACGCTCACTCTAAACTTACGATGGTGGCCACAAAGACTGTTTTGTTTTCTCTATACCAATTGATTCACCCTTGGTGGGACAATTGAGTAGAACATTTAAAGGCATTTAATAAACTACGCTCATCTCATATGGCAGTTTAAAGTCCGTCCATCAATTCATAAAAAAGTTAACATACAAATCACCTAGCGCAAAAGCTGTGATCTCAAGCAGTATATTGTCAAAAATGACGACGAGCAATCACAAAAATAAAAGCAAATCCAGCATTTGTAATAGAATGTGCAAGGTGGCTTTTATTTATATTTATCTCAAATTTATGTTATTTGATATTCTTTTTATCACTCGAACACTGTTGAATAAACATTTACACGCACAAACACACACACACACACACACACACACACACACACACACACACACACACACACACACACACACACACACACACACACACACACACACACACACACACACACACACACACACACACACACACACACACACACACACACACACACACACACACACACACACACACACACACACACACACACACACACACACACACACACACAAAGTGGGGAGAGCTGTCCCGTTATCTGCAACGCGTATACACCGACACGCGGGCTTGACGTCACGGAGCTGCGGCGGCGCTGCGATCGCGCCGGAGCCGGGGGGTGTGGCAGGTGTGGGCAAAAGGGCGCACGTTTCGCATGGGCGTCATAGCATTTCCATAGAGAAATATAGTACTACGTAAAGAGTGGCCACTCAAGCCGTTTCGCGGCCCAGGAGTTAGGGACTCTACTGGCCGTTAGTAGGCGCAACAGTGCCACTTATTTTGAACTTTTGTCAGATATATAATATTAATAAATAACTTCATTGTATAGAGTAAACTTTTAAAATTATTACGAACTTTGAAAACTTTCAAAAACGACTTCAACGGCTGTGGCTATGGCTGCGGCACGACGGTTGGCTTCGGAGCCGTGGACTCGACGGAGGGCGGAGGGCGGATACTTCGGCTGCTTGGTCTGCGTCTCTTGCCTCGTTGTGTGGGTTGAGTTGGTTCCGCGGCTTGTTGTCTCGTGCGGGTTTCTAGTCATTCTTCCGTTGCGGTCAGTAATGTGACTGTAGTTTCTTTGTTTACGGACATTTGCATTCGGTTACTGAATTTAGAAGCCACTGGGCCTGATTGTTCTTCTATTGTTGCTGTATTAGTCAGATGGTCATATGTGCAAGCGCTTTTCATGGAACTTGAAAGGTAATTTTTTTTAATGCCCTCCATCCTATTGCATTTGTCGTTGTAAGTCTCGCTGTAATACAGTACTTTTTTGTGTTGCACTGTTGACGCGTTATTCATACATTTTGCATGTGTATTCTTATTTTTGCAATGTATGAATAACATACATCACTCATTGTCTTCAGAGTTGATGTTTGTTTTGCTTGTCATAGTTACGAAAATAAATACTTTTGTGTGTCAATCCCTGGTGTCGTCCCATGTCGTCCCTTCAAGAGAGTTAGCACAAATGTGAAAATATCCTTTTCGGTGTGCGGTCAGTTTGAATTATATGTAGCGCTGGATGACTTTTCTTCTGCAGTACAATTAAGGTGTGCTTATAAAACAATTATATTTTAAACAAAAACCATGGTAGTTACAATAACACTGACTCTTTAAACTAGAGGGCGCATGCTACTACCCGATACAAAAATACCGCCAGAATTCGCCTTGAATCCATTCATTCATCTGGCCAGCGGTTACTGCGTGTATCCATCCATTAAACACTGAACTAGGGACTATACTGGCCGCTGGGTGCGCTCGCTGACGCTGAATTGGGCCGCTGGGGCCTATGGAAGTGTCCGCTCTTTACGTAGTACTATATTTCTCTATGGCATTTCAGCATGCCGCGAAGCTGTGTTGCTGTTAATTGCACCGAAATGTACAAGAAAAGTAGCGGAGTGAGTTTCCACAAGTTCCCGGCAGACTCTGAAAGGCATAAAAGGTGGATAATATCCGTGGATCGAAAAGAATCGTCGCCTCGCGCGAACGACCGTTTGTGCGGCAAACACTTTCTTGAAGGCAAGTGCGGCTTCCATTTCAATCTCCGTCCCGAGGCTTGCTTATGTGCAGGGAAAGCGTTGCCTGATCAAGACCACCGGGATTTCGTTCCCATGTGTGTTCGCGCACAAAGCATCGGCCAAGCGCTCGTCGGAGGCTCGCTACGCCCGTGCTACCCAGCAGAAGAGGATCGGCGACAGAACGGCAGTGTTGTAGGCGTTACCGGAGAAAAGTAACGAAGTACGTTACTCGTTACTTGCAAATAAAAGTAACGCGTTACGGAGCTACGTTGCCTAAAAATAAAAGGAACCCGTTACCGCTACCGATAAAAAGTAACGCACGTTACTTCTGCGTTACTTTTTTTAAATTAAGATTTAGCACATTTTACGGTTTTGACGATACATGTCATATATCAAGAAACATTATGTTCGTGCAGAAACTGAACATAATTACTTTATCTCGTTTTACGGTTTCACCCAAATACTCACGAGAAAAAACGCCAAGAAAAACATGGCTTGACGCCTAAAACACGGAAAAAATTGAAGTGTAATTTCTTTAACACTTGGGAAGGAGTAACGAGTAACGTAACTACGTTACTTGAAGTAGTAACTTAAGTACGTTACCCGTTACTGTGTCGAAAACGTAACGAGTAGGTTACTACGTTATTGAAAAAAGTAACGCGTTACCGGCAACGCCGTTACTTGTAACGTGTTACCGCCAAGACTGCAGAAAGGACAAAGCGTTACTGCTTGTCATGCCTTGTGGTCATGAGGGTAGGAAAAATATCATACCTTGACTTGAAGGCGCTGTGTGTCTTTAATCAATTAATGAATACACACACTTCCGCAGACCCACAGACTGCTGATCCCGCCGGCAGTGCGGAAACCGACTCGAAGTAATCGTAGGCCTCGAGAGACTTGTACGCCTGCACCGTGTCAGCCGTGAACTGGCTTGGCGAAAAAACTAAATAAACGACGACATGAGCCGTCGACTTCGGTGGCAGCAACTTTACGTCGGAAGTCCAGCAGGCCTTGTCTACGGCATACGGATCGTCGAAGGCAACGCCGTCACCGCACAGTTTGTTTCGATACCGCTGCCGTTCAGGCTCGGGCAGCGAGCTCAAATAGTCGGGCATAGGCTACGACATACGTTCTCAGGAAATACGACGCACAAATAAAGATACAAGCGTCCCTACAACGCCAAGAACGAGCGCACGCCATAGAACGCAATGGCGAAAACACGGAGAGCCGGGCTGCTCTTGCCCACATAGCTACCGCGCATGCGCGGCCTTGCGGCGTGTTGGTAAACAGAGTCGCTCCGCGTGTCGGTCTATACAAGTTCATTCCGACACCGAAGTACAGCGCTGCACGTTTTGACCTCTGTTAGTTGCGTTATTTCCAGCAGGAGATAACCCTTTCTCTCTTCCAATGAACCATTTTCAAAAGTGCGCGCCATCGAATAGCTGCTGCAGCAATAGACCATTTGCTATATTACCCAAGCATCAAGGAGAATGCAGGGATTGGTGTTCCACGCGCCGCACGTGCCGGCGTCAGCAGTAGCAACTTTTCTAAAGCAAAAACCTAAAACAAATGGCATATTGCACGCGCGTTCGACAACGCTTTATTTTGGTTATTTACTTCGAATATTTTATACGGGGAAGGCGTGCGCGTGTGGCGCGTGGAACACCAATCCCTGCATTCTCCTTGATGCTTGGGTAATACTGCAATAGACCAAAAAAAATTGGGTTGTGGGGATATTTATACAGCGTGTAGTTGGTCAGCCATTTTAAAGTTGCGACGAGTCACTCGCTGTAGATGAGCAATTTAGCCAGTGCGGTACAACCGCTAGCCTGGGGTCTTTAACGTGCACCATGCAGTAGTGATACACGACCGCACGCCGGTACGATGCTCATCCAGATCGAAACGGGCAGGGGTGGGGCTCGAGCCCAGGATCCCTGAGTTCTGCAGCGCGAGCTTTCGCTCCACGCGCGTCGAGCTGGGTGTGCGCTTTAGCCCACTCGGCCACCGATCCCCCCGTGCAATGGACCTTTTGCTAAATTACCCAAGCATCAAGGGAGAATGATGGGAATCGATGGACACGCGCCACACGCGCTCGCCTTCCCCGTATAAAAGATTCGAAGCAAAACACCAAAATAAAGCGTTGACAAGCGCGCGTGCAAATGCCATTTGTTTTGAGACATTTGCTTTAGAAAAAGCTACTACCGCTGACGCCAGCACGTGCAGCGCGTGGAACTACACTTGGAGCACGCTCCCTGGCGCTTAAGAATTTAGGTCCATCGATTCCCATCACATTCTCCTTGATGCTTGGGTAATTTAGCAAAGGTCTATAGACCATTTGCTGTCTTACCCAAGCATCAAGGAAGAATGCAGGGGATTGGTGTTCCACGCGCCGCACGTGCCGGCGTCAGCAGTAGCAACTTTTCTAAAGCAAAAACCTAAAACAAATGGCATATTGCACGCGCGTTCGACAACGCTTTATTTTGGCTATTTACTTCGAATATTCTTATACGGGGAAAGGCGTGCACGCGCGTGGCCGCGTGGAACAGCAATCCGCGTATCTTCCTTGATGCTTGGGTAATACCGCAATAGGTCTATTTTGCGAGTCCGCCATCATGGTTCGGGCACGTACTCCGAGCGTGTACGATTGGACACGAGGGTAGCGTCATCGTTCGGCGCGAACTCGGCTCCGCTCCTATTGGAGAACGAGTGCAGCGTCATCGTTCGGCGCAAACTCGGCTCCGCTCCTATTGGAGAACGAGGTGCAGCGTCAGCGTTCGGCGAAGACTCGGATCCAATCACGTGCTTCGTGCCTAAAAAATGGCGACCGCCATTCGATGGACGTTCGAAAAAAGAAAAAAAAGAGGTTTCTCGCGGCAATTATACGCCCCCTTATGAAGTTGTAGAGCAGCGCGGTGGCTTTCCGCTACGAGTGGAAGCGTCCCAAAACCGCCGCGCTCTGTCGGATACGTGTGTTCGACGTGGTGGCCGCGGATGTATAGCGGCGAAATAATTAACCGGAACGCCCTCCCGCCGTGGGCGGAATTCACGGTATCGTAAATCATCGCCGTCATTAACGTGGCGGACGGCTGAATTAGCTTCCCGGTAGGCCGTTTGTGAGAACGGCCTTCCTGCAGCTGGAGCGTGTGGTGTGCTTGCTGCTCGTGTAGCAGCTCTCATCCGTTTAATCACGACGACCCGAGAATCGTACCCTTGAACCAGCGT
The DNA here is from genome assembly GCA_037355805.1 of Ixodes ricinus. Taxonomy (NCBI): domain Eukaryota; kingdom Metazoa; phylum Arthropoda; class Arachnida; order Ixodida; family Ixodidae; genus Ixodes; species Ixodes ricinus. Next base: position 98,309 of record JAZHYW010048806.1, read on the forward strand.
TGGTGGTAATCCGTTGCAAGTTAAGGAGTTACGTTTTTCGGTAACGTAGTAACGTACTCGTTACATTTTTCCCCTTCAAAACAGTAACAAATACCGTGCTGAGTTTACTGATTTTGAGTCAAGGGTAACATTATTTTTTTTCCTAAGGCTTAAAAAAATTGCACGTACATTATTGTCGTGTTTCTAGGCGCGAAGTCATAGGAAATATTGTACTCATCCCACATGCCATTAAGATTTCTTCAAAGTATAATTGTTTCAAACTTTGCTCTTTGGTTCTAAAGTAAAGCTAGATGTATTCTTTAAAATTAATTCGCCGTTTCTGATCTACGCTCTTGCTGAGTTTCGTTTTGTGGAAAAACTGGAGTTGGAGCGTTGAGCTCCACTTTGAACAGAGTGGATAGAGTGAATTAAAAAAAGGAAGTAATTCAAGGCTGTGTTTTAAAGCGTATTCAGTCTTTCTCCCGACTAAAGCTTTTCTACCTTGGCGTTTGAAAATCCACCTGCGTCCGGCGTTGTGTGTGCATTCACGTGATATGACCCAGTGGAGAAACTCAGACCTGCTCAGGCAACACTTTGAACGCAGCGCAACCGATTGCGCGATGATGATGATGATGTAAGCGCTTTATTGACCATAGTACCAGGGTAAAGGGAATATGATGGTTGCAGGGGCTCCATGCGAGGAAGCATGCAGCGTGCGTACAGCGCGACACTGTTAGCACGAACCAGCGACCGTCTGTTTTTCCTGTGTTTCTCTTAGAATCCAGGAACCGTCAGCTCGGGCTGCAGAACTAAGGGATCCTGGGTTCAATCATTATCTCTGCCCGTTTCGATCTGGATGAGCATCGTACCGGCGTGCGTTCGTTATCACTACTGTGTGATGCACGTTAAAGACCCCAGGCTGGAGGTTGTACTACACTGGCTAAATTTCTCAGATACAGCTGAGACACCAGACACACATTGAGACTGACTAATATCTCTGTCAGACGGGCATGTTAAAGTCCGTCAGAACGAACTCATTTAAATGGTCGGCAAAGCAGCGAACACCGATAACCTCGAAATCGCGAGCTGATTTGCCGATTTAAAGGAGTTCATTCTGAGGGTCTTTGACGTGCCCATTTGAAGGAAAATAACTACCGGCTGTATAAACATACACGCAACATCGTTGTTATCTTAGAACTCTCATAAAAAAATACGAGTGTGGTGAAAAAAGTTAATTAAAGTCACTAACCTGAGGTGCACGGTATGATTAACACCAATACCTCTAAGGTATACGATGAGATGAAACGCTAGTGTCGTGTTCGCGCTAAGCGTCGCTCCGCGTACGTAAAGGTATCTCGGTCAAGCTAAAGTCACGGAATCCTGGGAAAGTAGCGCCATTCATTGCCTTTCCTACCTGCTAGCCGGACACAAACAAATACTAACATACAGACAACCAAAACCTTGCAAAACGATTGGCTGCTCCGTCTACTTTGCCATGGAAATCGCCATCTCGGTCCATTCAAATCTTCGAAGCTTCGAGAGGGTCGTTCTAAACCTGTCGCACCGATATCACCATGGAGCATCATCGTACTGAAGGCGTTCCTCGCCAATATAAACGTCTTTGGGACTCTGTATGCCATTAAATTACCAATCATGCCAATCTCCACGGATCTCTTACGATTATATTGTTCTTCTTGCATATTTCAAGACAAGAAAATTATTTTTCAATGCCTCCAAGCGCCAATACCGCATGTGGTGGTGGCACAAAGATGTGCGCTTGTTTCGCCAGTGTGTGGATGGCAAAATCTCGGCGTACAAGAAACGTCTCCATAAAGCTACCCGTCACCAGCGAATTTAGATCGGCTCACCAAGAACGGAGGGGTCCAGAAGAAAATGCTCATTTCAAGGGCCAAGATGGCGACCATACGGCCAGCTTGGTGCTACTTTCCCAGGCTCCAGTGACTTTAGGTCAAGCCAACGTTACTAGAGCTCTCAGTTGGGAAACTCACCGTTGAAACCTGGGCCGCTGGCGTCCACCGAGACCAAGCTAAAAGCGACAACAGCGCCACTCTGTATCATTTGTCTTAACTGAGGTCGCCTTGAGCTTTTAGAAAGCATGTTTTTGCGTAAAAACTAACGGAAAAAACTCTTTTTGTAGTAACTTTTATTGGAGTTTAGTACAAAATGGAGGGCGCGTGTTGTTTTCTAAAATCTTTAGTTCGCAAGGTTTTGCAGTACAATTAATATTGTTTTTATACAACCGTGCCTCAGCGGTGATTTCAGGTAGCGCGTCCTGAGTTAGGCGCATATTAACCACGGTAGTAATGCACGTCGCGTCCGCTTGGGAGTCGGGGGCGGTACCTCGAAGCCCCTTCCACAGTATCTGTCCTGGCCCCAAAATGGCCGATTACAACGAAAATGGAAGTCATGTGCAGTTCCTGGACTGGCCGCTGCGGGAGAAATGGCGGCGTGGGGATCGCCATTACCTCGGTTCTCGTGGACGGATCGGTGCAACTTTTTCAGAGCAGTCTCTATGACAGTTTCCCAACTGAGTGGTTCTAGTAACGTTGGGTCAAGGTAACCATCACACGTGCTTTCACTGGCTGCCAGAGCTGTGTGCGCGACTGCTGAGCGCTTTCCGACGGCGAGATTCCACGCTTCTTTTTCAAGGTGCATTCTACAACATCAAGAGTGCCGCCGGTCTTAGCATCCTATTAATGTCAGCTCGGTCTAAGCAAGCGTAGGGTGCCTTCATACACACGCGCGCTTTAGCTTGAGTGGTGACATCTCAACCATTTTCCCGCCCAATCGTTTTTTTTAAATGCATTTTGAAGTGCGCGCGATTCGATGCCACTCAGATCGAGCGCGTAGCTTTGGCCAATACATAGACGCCATTTTACCTCCCAAGTCACGCACCCGGTGCGCCAAATCGTAACGCGCTGGCACATTCAGGGCAACAATGGATGTCTTCACCCTGAGACAAACAGACATGTAGGCACCCTAAGCATGCGTTCTAAACAGCGCCCTCAAATATATGGTGCCCAGTGAATACCCAGGCGTTCATTGGACGCCATACTTAGGGGCGATGTTTAGAGCGCATGCTCAGGACGAGCTCACGTCACTAGGCTGCTAAGACCGACAATTGTGATGGTGCGGAATGCACTTTGCTAAAGAACTGTGGAAGCTCGCCGTCGGCAAGCGCTCAGCAGTCGCGCACACAGCTATGGCAGCCAGTGAATACTCTTTATAGAGGCAATAAGGCAGTCAGAAGACCCTTTTTAAAAGGGCGCATCATCTAGGAGCCGCTTCGCCAATTATATTGGATACAAAGGCCAATGATCAACTCAGTTCGCAAACTTCCACGGAGAGCGTGATCCCTTCTAAGACGCGCGCTGACAGACGTCAGTTTCCGCTGATAACCCCTAGATTCGGAAACGCTGTTTGAAGCGTCATCCTTCTTGCCCGCTGTGGCCGTGTTTTGAACTGCTGTTGCAAGACGCGCCGCAGTGGGCAAGACGGTTGGCGCTTCGAACAGCGTTAGCGCGGATGAAGGGTACGAGAAGGGATCAGGCTTTCCGGGGGAGTTTGCCAACTGAGTTGATCGAGTAATGTTGGCGCGGGCGGCGTCGGCGATGGACGAGGAATCAAATTCAATCACAGGTTTCCTGCCCAAGAAATGCCGACCGATAATGTTGCTTGACGCGGGTCTTGGAAAGGGTATACAGTGCATAGGAAGAGAACCCCTACAACCAAAAGAGTATATAATAAATAGGTTGGCAGATTTTGTTTAACATTTTTAAAGGCGTTTTGAATACATGGTCATCGAATCTGGTCTGACCGGTCGCCCCAGTCGAAAATTAATTAAAGTCCGGGGCCGGCCAGGCTGGATTACGCGCGGTTCAACGCTTGCTCTTTCTCCGGGAACAAGTGGAGCGAGCGGTGAAACGAGGGATCGAAGCTCGCGGCGAATGGTGGCTCGTCCCCTCGTTGCTCAGATCGTGGGTAGAATGTAACGGCGCGAGCCCCATTTTATGACCCCATTACGGTTCCGCGCATAGTGGCCGGAGTCGGCGGCGCGACTCCTGGCCTCTCTGCGCCTCCGCTCGAGAGGATCCAGGCAATCGTGCATGAAGTAACTGGATCCTGGAAAGGCAGCGTCAAGCTCCCCGTCATCTTGCTTCATTCGATGAGCAGTTTCTCGTTTATCTTTATTTATTTATTTATTCGGGTTACCTCTTAGCGCTCAAGAAGGCATTATTGTGTGGAAGGGATGCCAATACATGAGCAAATGTACAAGAGCACGAGGCACGATAACATGAGCGCGCGAGACAGAGTTGTAGTAATTACATGGTATAGTCAGTTGAACAGTGGCATGAGAATGAGAACGCTCGCGTCAGTTTAAAAAGTCAGCATTTAAGATATTATCGAAGAACAAACTTGTAGACGTGATGTTGATTGTGTCATCCGGTAGAGAGTTCCAGTCGTTCATTCTAGATAGGAAAAAAAAAAAAGGTTTGAAATGCACCCGTTTTACATTAATCATTCTTACTTTTTTTTTTTTTTTAGTGATCTCTTTTTTTATGTGAAGTGGGGAGTAGCATATGCAGGGTGTCTAGCGACCGGGAAAACGGGGAATCGTCAGGGAAATTTTAATTACCGGGAAAAATCAGGGAATTGTCAGGGATATTAGAGAGTTTTAGTAGATCGTTCCGATGACTCCGATAACGATACCCGATACTCTGCCTCCGCCTTTGCGCTTACATATATAGTATCGTTATCGGGGGTATCGGAGGTATCGGAACGATTTACTAAAACTCTCTATTGTCAAAAAGCGAACCCAGTCAGGGAAAAAGCCGGAAACGCCATCGAGCGCCCTGAGCAAAGACTTGAGGACTTGTGGGCAGACAAATAGGCAATAACTTCTGTTTAGAGCGGAGCCCGTTGGGGGGGGGAAGAGAAAGGGGGAAGGGAAGGCTCTGCTCACCCGATGTAGAGTGTGCTACCCGATGCAAAGTGAACAGCCGACAAATCCAGACCAACTTGGATTGGATTGAGGGCGCGACACTATAGACTAGATACAGTTAGAGCTACTAGATTTAGTAACAAATCGGAAAGCTGCACACCCCAAGCCAATCCAACCCAAGCCGCGAGTATCCGAAAGTGTGCATTTGGCGGCCATGCCCTGCTACCATTCGGTTATTGACGTGTGTGTTGTTGAGCGTCATGTTTTCATTGTGTTTCCGGAAGTGGCTTCTTCACTGACGATGTCGGCGGCAAGAAAGTGCTCGTTTAATCCGGACTGGACGAACCCGAATGTTTCGGAATATGCAAGTTGGATTGAACCCGTGCGAAATTATTGTTGCTGGCCTGAATGCTCAATGCCTTGTGTTCTAATGGTCTTATATATTTAACCGCCTCTACAATGGTCGGGGAATTTCACCTGAAATTGTCAGGGAAAACCTAGAAAAGTCAGTTAATTTTGAAGTAATAATTTGCAAGACACCCTGATATGGTTAGCTTTATTTATGCAACGGTAATTATGAAAGATGCTATGATACAATTTTATCCGCATAGACCTCCTTCTGTTGGTTAATGAGATTAAATGCAGCTCTCTTTTACCTGGCTAACACTCGATCTAAAGTTGTAATTACTTGCTATAAAGTTAGCTGCTCTGTTTTGTACTTTCTCTAGTTGGTTCACAAGTTAGGCCTGGCTGGTGTCCCAGGAAACACTTGCGTATTGTAAGATAGGTATGTAATATATAATGTGCTCGTAATGTTCATAGGGCAATCTGTGAAGTTCCTTTAAAGGAGCTGTGCAACGATATTCAGTTGGAATGTTTTTCACTTTACACGAGCTTACTGGCACTGGTGGGACTCAAGGATACTCGCACGCAACGCCACTGGCCAAGAAACTCCTTTGTTGCGGTGTAATTTCAAGGACAAAAGCGATCATTTTCATTCAATCTCTCTTTTGCAAAATTTGATGACGTAGCGTGGGGATCGCAGTACCCTCCAGTGACGATATTTGAATGCGGTTCATAGATTGGACCCGAGCATTGCGTGGGCGCTCGATTTGGGCTCGTGATAATTACTAGCTCGAGAAGCATTCGGATAGTGGCCCGTGTCCAATCGCTGCAACGACGACAATAGCCGAGCCATAACAATGTCTGGAACTCAGCGCGTGTCCTGTGCTTTGCCAGCCCCAGCGCGTGGCTATGATCAACATTGGCGGCATATAATCCATTCCAGGTCACGTGGCCGCTTGTTCTGGCTGCGAGTTGAGAGGGTGAACGCTGCTCGTTTTTCTTTAATTTGTTTCTGGGACTTCTATTGCGTGGGGTGAAAAACGAACGCGTGTTTCATAGGTCATCAACGTCAGGGATTCGTTCTAAGCGGTATTTACGCAAAGTACAAAAATTGTTGCATCGCCCCTTTAATGAAGTTAAGCATCCGAGTCGCTTTTGCGGTTGTATAGTCCACGTGTTTTGTCTAGGTAAGGTTTTCTGAAAAATATATGCCAAGGTATTTTACACCTGGGCCGGCTTGCTAGAATAGCGTCTCAGCTGAGACTGGGTGAAAGAAAGCACTGCAAAGGCTGGGGCGCGCGAGCGTCTTGAGATGCAGCTGGAGTCCCGCTCAGCTTGTGCGCTGGCTTTGGCAGTGCTTTCTTTCACTCAGTCTCAGCTGAGACGCTGTTCTAGCGAGCCGGCCCTGATACTGTCGCCAAAGAATTTCCGCTGGAGTCATATGTAAATAGGAGAGGCTTGCGCTTGCGCGTTAAACGTGCGTGTTTATACGTTGATCAGCGTCAAACTTCATGCCCCATGAAGCAAGGCAGCTTGCTTTGAGGTATGCCCACTATCCTCCAATCAGAGCCAATCAGAGCTCGGCGTCTCTCTGACGTCACCACAACCCGTGCAAAAGGAAGCAGACGAACTTGCGCTCCGCATTGAGTCGTGGCGTGCTTTAGCTTCGGCTGATGATCGTCAAGGGCGACTGCGAGGGCGGGCGATGCTACGCCGATCGGTGTACCACAACGAAAGCACGAACCTGCTCGGTTCCCAGTTCTGACACGAAGAAAGAGAAATCGTCGTTACTGCTCTTTTTTATTTTTTTATTTTTAAGTGTCGACGCGTGTAAGCTCTGTGTATTTGTGTGGTTTCACTTTCTTTTTTTACCAAGAAATTTGATTATGCACCGCTGCTCGTCAGTTTCATACACATTGCTTGCCGCCATATTAGTATAGAACTATACGTCGCACTCGCGTGAAACACATGCATACGTTGCACGCGTGAAATACAGAAAAACGTCGTGGCACTGGATATTCGAGAGGGATTACGTTAACGTCCTCCGTAAGTCACATCGTGCTACACTTTGTCAGTTATTTCTTCGTCTTTTTTCTTATATACAAAAGTTCCGGGCAAAATTAACTGACTCTAGTAGTTTTCTTTTTCTTTTTTCACTGTCCCTCCGCTATAGCAGGAGATGATATAGAAATTATTTTGTATGACCATCTGAAAAGGATGGAGTTCCACACTAGCTTTGGTGTTCTGATCGAAGCTGTTAGACAAGAGGAAAAAGTGTCCTTCAAACAAAACTGATGACAACAACGAAAAAAAAATTCTTAAGAAAGAAGATTTATTTGAAAACAACAGTTCAAGACCATTATTTTCTACGCAGAGAGTGTTAGCGAGATACAGCCTTGCAGTGGGGGAACAGACGTATTTCGTTCTCTATCTCTTCTCCCTTATGGTGCAACGGAGATCCTCAGGGTTACTGCTTTCCCGATTCATAGGATTGTTCGCAGTTTACGACCTGCAGAGAAACCGACCCAGTTTCATCACACAGAGTTATAGGCGTTAGTAGACGACCATATACATCTCGTTCTATGTTATTACCGTGGGCCCGGTGATTATCGGTCGGTCGCGTAGTGAGTCTATCCTGTATCGTCTAGAAATTACAGTCAGAATAGAAAAGTACAATTACCGTAGTACTCGGGTGATAGCTGACGAAATCGGCGTGCTTAAAATACGTTCTCTAGATCGGCAAATATCGGTGCAATTGTTGATGTATACTTAGGTATACCTGACGAGAACGCATATGATTGTGGCTGTGGCCACATGAGAGCTTCCGCCAGCCAATGGGAGTGAGACGCCACCCACAAGAAAGCTCTGCTGGTAGCGGTGAAAGTATAACTATATATATTTTTTTCTTTCTTTCTCGGTCAGGATGTTTTTGCGTCTCGTTTTGTCTCGTTTGGTCTCGCTTTTTCGTTTTACGTTTTCACCGGGTAGCCCTCACAAAAAAGTATTTATACATCGAAACACCGTTAACTCTTTATAAAAAAAAAAGTAAAGAAAGCTAAAAAGAAAAAAAAGAAAACGAGTTAGAGATGAATTTTAGAGTATTTTTATCCTGTGAATCTGAATATCACGGTCGTTTTCCCCCAGGATGTAACTAAACGCGACAAAACACGAAAGAGCTTCCGACCAGTCGTATACGTCGTACCCAGATCTTTCGGCCGCCAAGCGCGTGTCACTCGTGTGGGCAGCGCGTGCAATTGCAAGCTTGTCAGGCATTATCCCCCGCACTGACACCAGGCGTGACGTCTTTTTCTGACCATTTTTGAAAATAGCAAGAGTGCGCGTGCATAGCTTGGTGCGCGCTGAATGTGCTGCGCGACAGTGGAGATTTCGAAAACTCCTAATATCACGTTACGCTCCCTGAAGGAGGGGCTTCAGCGGTACCTTGAAAATGATTTTTTGCCTCCTCCGTGAACCGCATTGAAAAATAATCTCAATATTCGTGGACATGGAGGCCAAATAAAGGCGATTCAAGTGTTTTGACTCAAATACAGAACCGCTTCAGCTTCCCTTTAAAGCCGGGGCGTCACACTGCTTATACATCGTACAAAAGGCAGTCCGCATACAGATTCGAACGCGAGTCACCGCGAGATCCGTGCTTCGAATGCCGCATGGCAATGAGTTCAAGGAGGAAACCTTGCGCGCGGCATTCGAACCACGTACCTATATTGCGGTGACTCTGGTTTGCAGACTTTCTTCTGTATGATGTATGAGCAGTATGACCCCGGCTCTATATTTCCCAGGGTGCAAACAGAGGCCGTGTGGCGGACGCGGGAGTGACTTGCGACTCTTCGATCTGCAGGACATATTTTTGGTCCGAAATCGGTGTTTTAACGTCCGACAATCTTCTTATGGGGAATCTCCCAACACCAGTCCGCACATCACGTCAGGTCTCAATTCACTCGGCAGATATAGTTTTCCCAGGCTCTTTGACGAGCACAAGGCTGGAAAGAAATATCGAAGCCTCCGCCGTGGTTCTCTTGTTATACATAGTTTCTTGTAACGCTTAAAGAAACAAAAGAGATAATATTCCTGCGTGGCACGTATAATAATTTTGAGGGGCCGCCAACCAAACGCTCTTCGCACACGCATACATCCTTCCTTCCTTATACATGCAGGCATTATGGGCCGGTCGCGAGATGCCTGACCGCCGCATTCGACAGTTTCCGCCATTCTTATCTCCCATCGCACACGGCATCTCCTTCATTGTGCGGCGGACAATCGCGGCAACTGCTGCTGTTACGATGTCACGAGAGGGGTCTTTTGTCAGGGCTCGCAGCGCAGGGCGGCAACTTTTCGTCCCAGGACTCCGCTGGGAAGGGGGGGGGGAGCCCAATGTGGCTGCCTTCGTTACGAAGCTACGCCAGGGCAAACCGATACCACCTACAAGACAAGGCGAGCGTGTGACGTCATTGTTAGTGGACCTCCGACCCGCCCCCAAACGGCAAACACGCTGCAGCCCAACGAGCGTCGACGCAAAGCGTCGGACGCATCCGTCTTGGCGTCGCCGCACGTTAGCGTCGCGCTCGTTGTTAGACCTTGCGAGGCGGCTGGCGGCAATGCTGACGCAAGTTATAGGCGGCGCTAGTGATGACGTTGGGGGCGGGCCTTGAAATCTAGGTAGTATTGGATAAACTCGATCGAGGCCCCAGAAAGAGCCGGCGACTCGATGAACCTCGGCGTGAATAATGCTTCCGCGGCAGCTCTACCTCCCTCTCTTTCTCCCTGTTTGTGCACGGATCCACAGACATCGAGAAGATTCAGTCCCCGGTTTTTGCCTTCCTCGGCGTTGCTTGCCGCTGACGTCCCGGTGGCAGAGGTCCGTTCGATCGTGCGCGCGGTCGATGTTCCCAAGTTCTCCGGGGATGCCGGATCGGAAAGGGCTTCCGATTCGCCGACGGAGTGAGCCTCCCTTCGCTGTATACTCTATATCCTATACTCCGGTTCCGCGTACGATGAACCGCGACGGACGTCTACGAGCCACCCTGGAGCCAACCCAGCGCTGTGAACGTCATGCCGTGACTACACAACGCTCCCTGTCGCTCACACCATCCATGCTTCGAAGGAAGCGTTTACGCGACGTTCGAGGCGCTGATGTCGCGGTGACTTAAACGTAACCTAAGAAGACCCGAGCACACGCGTCTTTGTGAAGGAGCCTTATAGCTTGGGTAACCCTTTTAACGTAAGGAAACGGTACTTCAAATGAATCACTGAACCACGCGAAACGGATTATATTCCGGGAGCAGGCAAGACGAATGCAACCCGTCTCCTCGATGCTTCCCTTCCGGTGGTTACGTGACTCAACGTCGTGTGAGTGTCACGTGGTCTTCGGGAAGGTCGCAGCGACAAGCGGGGTGCGAAGTCACGTGATACGTTTGCGGTGCCGGGTTGGCTGGGATGGCTCGTGTAGCCTCCTGCTGCGGTCCATCGGAAAGCCGGGCTCACACTGCTCATACGTCACACACAGAAGACAGTCTACAAACACGAGTCACCGCAGTATCCGTGGTTCGAATGCCGCGTGCCAAGTTTTCTCCTTGAACTCATTGCCATGATGCGGCATTCGAAGCGCGCGCGTATATCGCGGTGATTCGCGTTCGAACCTGTATGCAGACTGTCTTTTGCATGATGTATAAGCAATGTGAAGCTGAAACGGAGAACGCAGCGTCTCAGTTTGCGGGAGCGGAACTGTGAGTGTGATACGTTCTGCGACGTATAGAAACAGTTCGGCCGCGCCTTTGGCAGGCGCTCGATGATATGTGGGCGGCGAGAAGAGAGAGACGCTCGGGGAGTTTGTCGTCGACTCAATAAAATGAACTCGCGTTATTTTATTTTATTTTATTAAGTTCTTCGGTGTCGATCCAACGGGACGTAATCTCATTAAAAAACTCCCCCGCCGTGTAACGTCTATTTCTTCCGCGGTGTTTTCAATTGGGGGAACACAAACGTAAAATTTGCGCCAACTTTTCTTTAAGTTTTTTTTTTTTTGTGCGATGATATTTTGTGTTACATGACTGAAGAGCTTTTCCTCAAGAATAACGCTTCGCCCGACCTATTTAATAAGCACGAGGGTTGAACCGCTAGAAAAAATAAGCGCTCGTTTAAGATTGCTTAAATTAAAACGGGCGAACAGTTTTCGTTTTATAAAAGACAGCTGAACGTCGCAGCATTGGAATTAAGCAGAAATGACCTTTTTCTCGGTATTAGAAATCTCTAGTTTGATTTCTTGATCTTCGGTATTTTTTCGGGGCCGTGCAATCTAGCAATAATCTAACAGGGCGAGTTTAAACCCCACACCTGCCGGTCCCCCTATGAACCGAGGCTTATGATGAGCATTCGTGTAATCCCTACCGCGTGGTAGACATTACAAGCTCCAAGAAACCGTGCTGCATTATTTAAAGCGCCCTTCTGCACCGGAGAAACCCTGTCGCACACCTATAAGTCCATTCACTTCGCGCTGTCAGAACACTCACACGACCAATCTGCTCGAATACAATCTTATAAATTTTTGCTTTCTCAAATTTCGAAAGCGTCGCCAACACGCCCCACAGGTGACATTATATGGCCAGCTAGAAACCATGTGCTAAGCGCCTACCACATTGAATCGAAAAACAAAGAAATCAGTATTTTAAATGTTTTCAATAGTTGTTCGGGGCCCTTCAACAAAAAGCGAGGAAAGTTACCCATAACACGTCCCATGCGTAAAAATATCGGTGAAGCGTGACGACTCGTCGGTCCTGCGTTAGGTTAATTCGACCGGAACAACCACCGAGATTCGCTATGTCATTTTATTTTATTGAATAAAGAAACTTTCCATCTCGGATTAGGTCATAGCACGGCGGTGACTTTACCGAAAGCAAATGACAAAATCCCTAGCGACGCTCGACCAGTTTCTCTTCTCGATTTCATAACGTATGTCGGATATCGGAGTTTGAAAAGACAAGGACAATGAAAGGAATCGGGCATCGAAGGAAGCGACTGCTGCTGGGAACGACTCCGCGATCCAACAAAAGGCGTGCGTTCCGTCTCCGTGCATCCGATACCACGCAGGCCCCGCGAGGACGCGAAGGCACCGCCGCGGCGCAAACTTCTTTGTCCCGGACAGCATCGATTCCTTCGAGCGTTTGGGCCGCGTGAGCCGAGAGCTGAGCCGGTCCAAATCGCCGCCGTCTTCTTGGCTTACGTTTCCTCCGTGAGAAAGCAGAAGGAATCTATTCGGCGCGTATGGAAGATGCCGAGCGTCACATCATATACTGAGTTCTCCCCTGAGCTGACACTGCGGTGGAATCTGCGTGTTCACTGAGCCAGTCGTGTGTCATTCTGTCGTCACGTGTTCACGCTCTGGCCCATGTACTAACGTGCATGGAGCGGGGGGGGGGAGGTCGGGTGATCAAGGGAAGCGGTGGATTGGTCCGGCGTACGGGCTCTATACTCACACCGCACTGTCAGCTTAGCGGTGAACAGAGTAGAGCCATCGTTCATAACCTCCTCTATACTGACAAAGCCTGGCAGTTCGACGACGGAGCCATAGAGTGTTGGGTCGCAGGTTTGGAGCGCGAGGATCTGGTCGCTCAGAGCATTTCTCGGGGAACCTGGACGTCAGCGCACAGCGCTTGCAGCGGCGAGGACCCGAAACACGGTTTTCGACTCTACGAGAAAAGAATCGGTAGCGCGAGGAACGCGAGGGGCACGAGCGGACGTACCATCGCTCGGGAGAAGTGTGTTTCGGCGTCTCGCCGCAGCGGGGCGCCCGTCACGTGGCTCTCCTCTGATCCGTTGTCTGGCGTCCTACCTTTTCCATTTCGGCGGCCGCTTCTCGTGGCGATCTGCCAGGCTTTGTTAGTATAGTGGAGACTATTCATAGTCACGGGGAGTTGTGCTGTTTACTTCACGCAAATTCCGAGTACAAAAAAAGAACGCCAGCCTTGCATTTTTTATTTTCTGATAGCGGTGTTGCACGGAACGGTGTTCCAAGGACGACGCTCTTTGAACGCGTTCCTTTTAGGAGGAGCGGAGGAACGCCGCAGTTTAATTTTTGCGACGGTGGAACTTAAAAGGGGAACTCAGTACGTTTTCGAAAAAACGGCAGAAGGAACGGAGTTTCTTTTCGAATTTTACAAAACTTCTAAATGCCTTTAGGCTTCTTTTTTTTTTTGCGACAATGTCAACCACAGATTTTGATAAATGTGAAAGTGTTTGAGAGAGATAATCAAAAGCTAAGAACTGGAACAAATGCGATTGTGACGACTCGGCACATTGTTCAATGTGGATATTTTTGTTCGCTGGCTTTATATTATTACAAATTATTTAGCGCAGTATTGCTTTGAAAATTCGCAAAAATAACGTTAACGTGGCGACCCCTTCCTGTCTTAAAACAGTAACGGAAACGCGTTCCTTTCGAACGACTGAAACTCGTAACGGGAACTCCTTCCAAGATTGAGAAGAAACGAGAAACGAGCTTTCGTTCCTGTTTTGAAGGAACGTGCACAACAGCGTCTGGTGGTAGCGCGCTTGAGCCGTAAGTCGCACGGTTTCGTGAAAAGTAACCCCCTGACGCGGGTGGCTATCGAAGCAGCGCCACCGGGAGGTGTCGAACTGAAAGACGTTAGCTTTTTGAAAGGCGTTTGGTTCTTTGTTCCATAAGCCTGATACATATACGGCGATTTTGCCTCCGATTTCGCACCTGCGACGCTAGAAACCGCAACTTGTATTACGCCTTTTTTTTTTGCCGCATGAGCGACGTTGCTGTTGCAACATCCCAAGCAGAATCGTACCATGCATCAGGCGTTAGAGCGGCAAACACGTGAACTCTGTCTGCTGACATGAAAAAATACCGTTGGAAACCCGAGCAACCTTCCGCGGCATCGCATGTTAAAAAACATGCTATTTTGTGACAAGTTGGCGACGCTCAAGCGTGCGGAGATGCTAACAAAATGTATTTTACGTGTATGCAGCGTGTCATTTGTGATCAGGGGTTTGACAACCACGCAGAACCCGCGGTTTGTCGAAAAAGACGTATACTGTTCGAATAACAAACTTCTGCGATTATAAACTTGCTCTAAGATATAAAAAAGGATTTGAACAATCCAAACAGATTTTTTTCTTCCTTGAACTTAAAGCTGACTTTGTATGCTGTCACTTATGTGAATGCCTCGACGCGAAAGTCCCGCGCTCCGCGGCTAACTAAGGAAATTGCATGCTTAATCATAACATCCCTTAAGCTGAAAATTATGTTTCATCACTGGGTATTAGGCTTAAAGATGCTTTTAGTAAATATATATACGCTCCGTAATTGTCACGTCGAGCTAACTTTAAAGATTTATATGACTATATGCTGCGTTTTTTTCTTGCTCTCTCTAGTCTTTAATCCTTTTTGTCTTTGGTTCATGACTGTTTCTGCAGCGTTTGAGGGAGGAAGGAGCTTTGCGAAGCAGTTTTTTACAGGGTTCTATATATACTGCTTTAGTAAAAGTTGTACTAGTATTGTATACAAAAAAAAAAAGACAAGGCACAGATATTTTGAGTACCAAAGTAAATAAGGAACTGTAGCGCTGGCATGCTCGTCATTAAAACGCCAAAAATCCCCCCTCTCAACACAATATGGGTTGGACTGCAACACTCGATCTGTCCTTTTGCTACGCCTATCCTCAGAAGCTTCTTCGTTTTTTTATTCGTCATAAAAAATAAAGTTAACAGATTGGGGCCTACTAACTCAGTTCCAGCTCCAGTATAAACCGGGGCCCATTTTAAAATCTGGGAAGTATACCGTAAGAAACACGGCAAGCTATTCAAGTCCTATTATTCTCGATAGCACGTGATTCGCGTAAGCTCAATATTGTCAGGCACTCTTTCGACCTATTGCCCGTTTCAGAGAGAGCACGCTTTTAGTATATTTCAGGTCTGGTCTCAGATCACCACCGTATCACCTATAGGCCTTCGCCAAATACGGCGATGATCAAGGCGTTCCGGGTTTCCCCAAAATATGGCGAAGACCCGCTGCCTCGGACACAGGGCCCAGAGCAGCGCGTGAGGAGAGCTGACGCAGATGGTCCGGCTTTCCCCGGGGGTTGGAAGGATCAATAGGCGGATCATGGTGGGCACCTCCCTCAGTCTGCCCCGGAACAGCCAGGGCGTCCGTCGCAAGCTTCCCGCCGGGACCTTTTTTATCGGCTTATGCGATCATCGAGGCCCTGGCGACGCGGGCGACCTCAGCTGTCCACCACCACTGATCCGGGAATGACGGCTCGCATGAGTCTGCTCCAGCGCACACACGTCATCATCGTCCGCTCTCGGGCCTCCTGATAGAAGTCCTCTTCTTACTTGTTCACTGTTCTAAACTGCAAGTTCGCTTGTTTGTTTATTATTTCGGTCCAGGAGAGAAAGAGAGAGAGACTGGTTGTATACAAGAACACTCCGCAGATGCATGTTTGAGACACACATATGTATGAACCAAACGCGTTTCGGAAATCCCTGGGGCGTGTCGGCAAATACTTTTATCATCATGCCTGCAGCATGATGATTTGTCTTTTGTATGATGTACTAGCAGTAGTCTGACTGCGAGGAACGAAGAAGACCAAATGCTGCTTCGAAGGGCGTGCCGATCAGCGTCAAATACGAGCGTTCAGGGACGACATTGGTCTAGAGCGTCGGATAATGACGACATAGAATTCTAGAGGTGGGACTGTCTAAATGGCTGCACGCAATCCCCTTCTGATCCTTTCAGCCCCGTGATCTCTGTGCTCGAAACACCCGTAAATCGGTGGGGCGTTCACATCTTCGTAACTGGATGTTAATTATAACGATTAGGAAGATCGCGCATGGTTGTTGCAAGCTCTCGTTGCTTCGGCTCTCTATTGGTTCAGACCGAAGACGTCATCAACGATGGAAAATGTGCTCGAATATTCTTAACTTCTTTCACCTCATATGTATCAAAATACGTCAGAGTTATTCTTTATTTTATTTTTAATGTGTTGCTAGAGTCCCATTCACTAGTTCGAACGAACGCGATGCACATTTTTTTTTTTAAAGGCCAGAAACGTTTTGCAGGGTTCCTTTAAGACAGCTGCAGTCAGGCGCTACGCCCGTACCAGGAAGTCCACGGTGCCTCTGTAGTGGAGAAAAGAAATACGAGCTAATAAATAAATTAATAAAGTTGTAGAGGGCGGAAAGGGAGCGCAAGTTCCACAGGAGTCACACGCTCAGCTGTTCCGCAAGTGAGATGGGACACTCTTGGCGAACTGAACGTACGAAGGTAACCGTGATACGTGGGTGCCGGCTGGGTGACTGACACCCAGAGAATCAGAGATGTACCAACGGGACCCTGAAAGACTGGGATGAAATGCGTTTGGGGGTCAAGTACTTGGGAAAATGGTACCTTGCGGCTACTCTGCAGTGACCTGTCAAATATAAAAGAATTGAATTTTAAAGCAATGCCTATGCCAAACCAAGAGAAATATATCTGTCACGCTCCAGCGAAGGACTCGGCATCAATGTAAACCACCTGGCCCAGGTATGTTATGTTAGATGGAAAACTCGATCACGTGGTGCCGACTTCGCCGCGAGACATTTACCGGGATTCGAGTCCACTAAATGGGGAGCCTAGACAAGCGCTACGACTCGAAACCAGGAACCCGGCTAGTACACGCATCCGTATAGCAGCAGGAATTTACGAAAGGCCACATAGAAAGGCGACACAGTGGTTTGGATGAACACCTGGTGAGAATGGCGGTTTCTCCAGACACTTAACTCGGAACCGCGCACGTAGCTTTGACTTCATTCGTGCTTAGAATCAAACGGAGTAGATGTTTTTTTGTATTTTTTCTTTTTCAAATAATTTTGAATTATGCACTTAAACATATCCCCGCGGTGTTTGGACAAGAGCATTACTCCTGTTAAGACGTCTTTAGAGAACTGTGTATAGGCCAACGCGCTATGCACAAGCAAACCCAGGTGTGGGGACTGCGTGTGCGCATAAACCAGATTCTCGTGAGGTAAACCACTTGCGCATGCGCCATGCCGACCCCAGCGCCACCACAGCGACGTCACATCAGAACCACGCGTTGGTCTATTAACAAAGTCAGAACTGTCATCACTTTGGTTTTATTCTGCTGGCTTTACTTTATAAGCATGGTTATACGAGAAGCGAATACGTTTTAAGGTTGCGCTCGGTTGTCACCAACACAGCATCCGAGTGGGACAGTGATGGTCAGTATCGGCTACTCGGAATCTTGAAAACAAGACGCGACAATGTAAACAATGGTGAGTCATACGTAGAGGAGCCGACACGGCAATGAGCCCCATGTCCCCTGAACACACCCACCTACTCTCCAGAATGCAGCCTACTTTCGCGGGCCTTTATTAAGCCTCAGTTGTGACCAAAGTAGAAAGTTGGAGTAGATCGTTTCGATAATTCCAGTAGCGACAGCCCGATACTCCGTCGGCGCGTTTGCGCGAGCATCGTATCGTTATCGGAACAACCCCCCCCCCTTTCCAAAAAAAAAAAAATTAATACCATGCACTAAGAGTTGATGGTACCTGCGTACATGCATCACGCATGTTCAGCTTCGTACATATGTATGCTTCTAACCCACCTTAAAGGCAGTTTTTATGTGATCAATCTGAGAGGACAGTCAAACAAGGATGAGGCGCGCCTCGGGCAGACCGTCTTCTGCATGACGTGCGACCGCGGTTTTAGTGCATCCAACCCTAGGGCGATGGAAGCTCCGTGCAAGAAACAGAACCTCTCCAGACGACGCACTTTCTCGAGACGTCTGCCGTCACCGTACACCCCCGCTAAACACGCCAAACGACGATCGACAGCCATCCGTTTCTCCCTTCTGGCGGAGGGCCTCCGAGCCGGCCCGTAAAAGCTTTCCGGCGGCAACTGCTAAACGATAACGGTGCTTCACGACCGTGCAGAGGAAGCGGCGACGGCGATAGCCTACAAGGCCGCACCCCGTTACTCTTTACTCGGTTGCAATGTGCAGCGGACCGAAGCCCCAGCCCCACACACTTACCATGTCACTCCTAAGAGAAAACAAAAAACGGACATTTGTGGCTTACTTGCAACGCGCGAGTTCGGTTGAGTCTCGTGAGGGGCACCCGCTCGGCAGCTGATTGATCCGGCTGTCCGAAGGAACGCAGAGTGTACGGCGCCTTCCCCGCACGTGATTGGCTCCGACGGATTCTAGGCTTGGCTGTGGTCCATGCTGAGATGAAGCGGAGTGTAGCCCGGGCGTAGACGGTTGACTACGGGGAGCTGCTCTCGCAGTGTTCGTGTCCTGCTCGGACGGCTTTAGGGTAGTTTGTCCGGTCACTCTAATGACCCCCTTTCAACTTCCGCGCTCGCCGCTCCCCGACTGCCCATGTTGATGGTCATCGGCCCGTGGTCGGCTGCGGAGGGCGAAGGCTTTTAAGCGGGACGGGTCAATCTAGGGTTGATGCGACCGGGGGTTTTGTCTGGATTTCTCGAGTCGGATAATAAACGGGGAGGATCGCGTGCGCGAGCAGTTTGTTAGAAGTGTAGTGGCTTCGGATAAGGGGATGCGATTATACTCTAGATCCTGCAACATTGTTCTCGCGAATCAAACTCAATTTGAAACTAAGTTTGCGAAAGAAACTTATGGTGCGTGTCTTTGGTCTAAGGTCCAAGTTGTCTTCAGATATGGTAAAGGCACGGGCGCGAGAGCGTGACACTATACTTCGTCTCACCTTAGTATGGACTATTGTTAGCCGCGCGTGTTAAAAGCGCGAGCTAGTCGCTTTGAATGAAGCCGCGGTGGCTGCACGAGCGCTCGTGCAGCAAGTGCTCTAGTCAAGGCAGTCAAGGCTGGCCGCTCGCGCTAGCACAGCCTTCGCGGTTAGTCCATGCTAGGGTGAGATGAAGTATAGAGTAAAATATTGAGTTTTTACGAGCACTCCCGCATACAAAGCGCTTTCAAAAGGTGCACGCGCCCGTGCTTTTGTCTGTAGAAAAGACAACTTGTGCGATGGTGTACATGCCTTTCCATAGTTCGTTCTTTCCGCCACAAGGGATCGTGATAAAACACCCAACGCGGTCGTTTTGTAAAAAATATACAAAGACAAAAATTGTGCACAAGCAAAAACTTGTTATGCTGCACCCGCACATCACCTTTTACGACTTAAGGACAGAATGCAGATATTCTTCGTAAAGCCAACCTTGCGCTTATCGTGAAAGATCGACCCCAACGGCTCTCGTTCTTCGGTTATGTCCCCAGAATCTTACTGGAGGCAGCACGCACAGTATGACAGAACCGGTTTTCTCTAAACATGATAAGTCGATCTTCAAATAGTCCTTTCGCAGAAAACAAGCGTCGCCAAGGCTACACGGAGAGCAAGTCGTCCGCTTTTTGCGCACGAGTTGCGGTGACGTCAGAATGACCCCGAGCTCCGATTGGCTCTGATTGAAGGACAGTGGGTACACCTCGAAGCAAGCTGCCTCGAGCTCTACCTACTGTCATTCAATCAGAACCAATCAGAGCTCGGCGTCATTCTGACGTCACTGCAACTTCTGCGTAACAAGCAGACGAACTGTCATATTGGTCAAACAAAACACTGTCTGCAGACATATTCGTAGTACGTGGACGTATGAAGCAAACATGCCTCCAACATGATTGAGAGGCGTGTCGCCAGGTAATTCTGTCATTATGTCTTCAGGGAGCAGCGTGTCTTTTTGTACTTAGTACGAGCAGTGTGACACGAGGGATCAACGACGCCCATACTCTGTGTCCGGCTGACGAAAAGGGTTGTCTCCTACGAGGGCCGAGCAGACAGGTCGTGTTTTATCTGATACGATGGACGACAACGGTATACTAGATGGCGATGAAAATGGCCCACCGCTTCGTGAACGCAAGGACGTACAAAATGGGCCCCGCCGGAAGCGTCGAAAACATCGACTGCCGGGGCCCGACGCGCCGAAAATTGGTCTGGATTGCACGGCGATCCTCTTCGCCGGGACACGAAAACGGCGCTCGTTGAGCCGGACTCCACTTGTCGTTAGAGGACAGCATCGATCCGGTTGAGATGTATGACCGAGACTTGAAGAAGGGTGTCACATGTGACTAGACGCATTCGAGAAACAAAGAGAGAAAGCCCCGTCCTCTTTCGGTATATATTCGGGCTCTCGCTTCTTCAATCTTTGATATGTGAGTGCTTGTAAAACAAGACAGACGTCATTATTTACTCATACGGAGAAACGGAAATTGCGTAGGTTTTTTTGTTTTTGTTTTCGATTTTAAGAGGTCAGATCAAGCGACTGCATTAGTGATGGTCTAGTTCCCTTTGGAATCGTCAAAAAAACATCCAATGTTTTTTGTTTTTTTTTCTTTTTGCGATTTCGTATCCGAGCTAAAGCCGAAAGAAAACAAACAAACATGGCGAGAGGCAAGCGGAGATGCGGCGCGTACGGTTGACAAGTCTTGGTCCTACTCGGTTGCAGGTGTGTGAACGGCGCCTACAATACGGGTTGGTGGCGCGTTGCAGATTCATCAACAGTCGCGACGAGTGCAAGCATCGCATATAAACATGATGACTGGGGATAACTTTCTTTATTATCGGTGCAAAAATGTCCGAAATGCTTCGAGATCATCTGCCTGTTCTTTGACGTTCGCGGTCTTTCCCGAGTTCGGCAGTACTAAGCCCAGTGAGCTGAATCTGACGAGGTTCATTGAACGGTATTAATAAAACAGACTGCCTCTTCAGCACTGTGCATTCTTCATATCATTTTGGTGCGAAACGCTTGGTATTCTCGGTGCAGATGACGATGTTTGGCGAAATTCTCGTTAGTCAATACGTCACAGGTTTCGCGCGTCAAACTCCACGTATGAACAGGCTGATTTCGCGAAATCTTGGTTTCGCTAAACTGTGGCGCGTTGATAAGATGCATCGTGTGAATAAGCCTTAAGCTAGTCGTGCCACCTGTTGTAGGTAAAGAGAACGACTGTTGTTTTGAGGCATGCGCTACCTCTTATAGTATACTTTCCCCTACTCACGTGTGCAATGCTCCGTGCCATCACCCAACTAAGAGAAATACACAACACCTCCTGCAGGAGGTGCTCGATAACGTCAGCGCGACTGGCCGTAAAAAATGCTGAAGTACCTTTTCACTACGAGACAGAAACCATTTTTTTCAGCGAAGCTTAAAAAGGAAAAAAAAAAAGAACCCCGTCAGTTTAGATTTGTTAAGTCCGAAAATATAGCATCGCAGAAATATTCAACACGAGGAAAGTGCTGAGCGTTGTTTCGCAGGAAGAACGCATTGCTGGCTCAGTGGAATCGAGCGACGGTGGCTGGCTCATCGATTGTTGGACGGCTTGTATTCTGGCGCCGCTCGTGCCGTGTTTCGCGGCCCCTTTCGTCTTTGTTTCCTTCTTTCCTATTTCCTCTGTTCTGATCATCTTGTCGTTCTTTTTTTACGGTAGTGATACATACCATTGCCTGCGAGGCCCTCGGCGCCGCACTCCTCGATTAGACCGAGAACGAGACAGTATGAATAGATTAGTCGGAGTGCCAACTCCACTCTTCGTACTTTTGTCCGACGAATGTAAATAAGAAAGAAAAAAAGAGCATGAAAAAAGGTCGTGTTAGTCGGCGAGATATTGCCAAACGCTGCTCCCCTAGATCGATGGTTTTAGTCGCTCGATATCGCACCCTAGGGCCGGCGTAAATTGGCATTTCTGTTTTATGCTCCTTTCCCCTTGCGTTTTACTTCTGTTGGAGTTCTTGTCGTTACCTCTCGAGAGAAAAGGACGTCTGGCTTGCGAAACAAAATGCTCGTTGGTTATGTGTTGCGTCTTGAACCACTCTGATTGATTCATTTGTAACGTAGTTTGCGTTTGGTGCTCTCTTGCCCTTTTCTCGACGGACGTTGCTTCTCGGGCAGAGGTAGGAGAACATTCTGGTTCGCATTCATTCCGAACAGCACCGCCCTTATCTTAAGCGGGGATTAGGGTGCCTAGATTTCAGAGCGCTTCCAACCGCTCGATTGGGGTCACGAGCCAACTCACTAATGCGCATGCGCAACCAATCTGTGCAGGAGCTGTCCACCATAGCATTGCAAACGCTCTCTATCGTCTTAGTTGTTCCCTCTCTTAAGTCTAGGCTCTCCAGCGGGGCCTTGAGGAGATTCATTGGGTGTCGGGGTGGCACATACCTCTTGCTTCATTCGCCCGTTTGCCCAGCCAGACTAAGATCACGTGTCGCAGTTGGGGCTCGAAGCTCTGGCGGCTCCGGATCGTCCTCAGCGTCGCGGCGTCCAGCTCTCATTCTAGCTTGCGAAGGTGAACGCCTGTCTGCGCATGTTTAAACCTGATGCTCCATCGTTTCATGTCATGGCGTCCAGTTATAAGTTACGATGAAGTGTCTGATAATATGATGATGATGTGGTGAAGGCAGTCATTTGTGTGGGTGTTCAAGTGTGCGTGAGCATGTACGCACGTGTGTCCATGTTTGTGCGCGCGAATGTCTATTGAGGCGTGAGTAGTGCCATCGGAAAAAATAAAGGTTACACTGCAGAAATTGACTAGCATGAACAAAGTTTCATAAATTGGAACTAGGCCAAAACTTTACAAAAACGCGAAGCACGAAAATGGTTGCACTGGATCAAACGCTACAATGATAAGTCCGAATAGCAGGTAAAAGCCGTCGTTGCAGAACGCGAGTGTAACTGTAGCGACCTTAAAATAAGCTATACCACCCAATAGTTTAGTATTCGGGAAAAGATGCGAAGAAAAGGAGCGGGAAGCTACCGCCTCTTTAATAGTATGCAGCGAAAATTGCCGCGGCCTGGCAGTAGAAATGTGAAACAGACAAAAGGGTATACAAAATCTTTCCTTCCGGAATATATTTATGCGAAAAAAGGACGCCACCCAACGTTGACCACATTCTATGCGACTTTAAACACTTAAAAAAAAAGGGATGAAACACTTGCAACTTTATACTCAC
This sequence comes from Ixodes ricinus, assembly GCA_037355805.1. NCBI lineage: Eukaryota > Metazoa > Arthropoda > Arachnida > Ixodida > Ixodidae > Ixodes > Ixodes ricinus. The sequence goes on from JAZHYW010048806.1 coordinate 121,611, forward strand.
AAGCAAAGCCGAAAGATACAGATGCATAGATAATGCCAGAAAGGAAAATACTACGACTAGGAGATCCGTTGTTTCACATCTGGAGAAAATGGACCTCAGTAAAAGGTTTTAATATTTCTTTTCATATCAGGCCACGCCATAGCGGAGCCGCCTTTTCTTTTACCCCATTAACGCATTTTAATTTATTCAATGCACGCCGTTGAAGTTGTAAATAGGGGGACGTACTGTGGAAGTGGTACTGAGTTTACTCGTGAAACGCAGCACGCGCAAAAAGAGCATAAATAAAGGCGGGCTAACAATGAGTTATCAGTTTCCACTCACTCTTCCCCTCACAAAGGAGGTACTCCTTTTTTATGAAAGACTCACACGACGTCCTTTTCGTCTTTTTTCCCCTCAGTCCCACACCGCAGCCGTGATTGAAGCGAGAAAGAACCGACGCATGAGCAGACGGAATAGCGCCATAAAGAATGCAAACAGAGCCTAGTGCGGCGCGCAGTCAACACCTTGAAGACGCGGGATGAAAAAAGAAAAGAAAAAGAAAATGGAGCAGCACGGCGTATTGATTGATTTAAATGGAAGGGCGGCACGCTCTTTGGTTCGAGAACTGTTCGCTCTTACCCGTTTTGCATGCAGCGACCTCTTTGAGGCGCTGCCATACCCCTCGAGCCCGCCTGACAAGAAAGGCCGGCCCCGTGGAACGTTCAATGCGATCGACGAGGCCACAGCGCCGATTGACGCAGTAACTCGAACTCCGACCTTTATACCTCGTTTGGGTCCACAGGCAGCCGACGCAACGCGCTGATGGTACCAGTTAGGCAGCTTCAAAAGACCACCATCGCGGTGTTCGTCATATTTCTGTACGTGTTCCATCATCGCTGGACCAATCATGTACAGTGAAGGCCTTGTGACTTGCACTTTTGACGTGGACTTACGTTGAAACGAAGTATAGTTTCTGTTTTATATTTATTTATTATTTGGATGTTTGGAGTTTGTTTTGCGGCGATATCAGTTAACACTCTAAGAAGTGCCTGCGCGTCTACTTACCCGCAAGACACTCAAAGAGTTAGCTCTGCGATCTACGAAATCAGCTCAGCGAATGTCGAGGCGGGACATCTGTTTAGACCTGAAAATTAAGTCTGCGCCGTGGCATTAGGCAAGGCAAGCATGACGCTTTGCATTGCGTAATGCCACAGCGCAGACTTAATTTTGAGGTCGAAACGGATGTTCCGCCTCATCATTGGCTCAGCTGATTTCGTAGATCGCAGAGATTGGCTCTTTGAGTGCTTTGCGAATAAGTAGACGCGCAGGCATTTCTTAGAGTGAATGGCGAGGTTTCACGCGACGGAAATAACAGCGAGGTTTCACAGCGGATTCCAAGTGTGTTTTTCGTGCAAACAAGTACACGTTACTGATACAAAGTAGCTAAATACCGTTACTCGTTACTCGCCTAAACAGCAACTAAGTGCGTTGCTCGTTACTGCGATTCAAGAGGAACATGTTTACCACAGCATGAAAGAAACGCGTTATTTTCACGTTACTCTGAATGTGTCGCTTGTATGAAGCATTAGCCGGTTCCAGTATTTGCCGACTCATTAATAATTCCTCGTTTTTATAAGGCATTCATTCAGGGATTACTGTGGCTATAATGGGTGTGTTAAGTAGAGACTCTATGACTTCAACTCGAGTTACTCCATATAAGAGTCTCCACTAAACGGGCTTTTAGAGCACCTCCAAGTGCACTTTACACCCTTTATGTGAATTTCCGGTTGGTTTCTTTCGTTGTGCTTTTTTGGGGGGAACATTTTGAAATGGCCGGCACGCCGACAAAGCAGAACACAGAAGACTTTAATCTGACGCTTGTAGGATCGCTCTATAATATCACCTCCCGATCGATCTGTGCTTCGCTCGTCTCCTAAGGAGTGACATGCAGAACACCATGAGATTACAGCGAATGGGGTTACTGGACTCTTCGGTTCCCAGGCCTCGAGAGCCAGCTGTCCGGGCTTGCCGGTGCCTGGATGCCGGCCGTCGTTCAGAGCTCGTATTTGGAGTCCGTGCCCAGTTGTGCAGATAGTCCGAATTCCCACGCCAGCGCAGCGTAGGCTAGCTGTTCCTGGCTATCATAGCCCGAGTCTCGCTGCGGTACCAACCCGAAATCGTCGTGGCCTAGGCCGGTATGGCCGGGGCTCGCCGTTCCTCCCTCCGGACCTGGTCCGAACCTCGCTGGTGGACCGCTCCGGGGATCGCCATGGGCCAGACCGGCGCCGTCGTTCTTGCCCGGCCCTGCAGCCTCGCGCAGCACGCTCTGTACATGCGCCAGCTCGTGCCTCCTCGGCCGACCGCTTGTCTATACTTCGTTTCACCGTATGTTGTACCGCAGCGAAGGCTAGAAGCGCGAGCTCATAGCGTTGGGAGCTGCCCTTGGTGCACGAGAGCTTGTGCCGCCGAGATTGGCCCTAAAGCAAGGAGCTCGCGCTTGTAGCCTTTCCTGCTGGTACAACACTATGTGATACAGAGTATGGTGCCCTCCACCCCGTCGTCTTCCACCCTCGTCTCCCACACGCTGCAGCTGTTCAAGCGTAAGCTTGTGTCGTTGTTTCTCCCTGAAATTGGGACTGAAGCGAATGCTAACTGCTCATAAGCACACCGGAATTCAACTCTTTTGCCAATAAAAGTAACGTTGTGAGCTTTAGCTTGCTTAGTCGTCATTTGAAAAAAAAACGTAAACAAATTGGAGTTTGAAGTTTTGTGCATGTTGTGAACATTGTATTGGAATGCAGAAGCTGCGCTGCTCTCTTTAGCTAAGCGGCGATGGAATCATTTAGTGGAACTACCTCAGCCACAAAAAACGAACGCAATGTACGATGCAAACAAGAACCGCTATGCTCTCAAGGTTTCGTTTGCCATAAACTCACAGCACGCAAACGAGACTAAAGAACACACAAGGAACATCTGGAGGACACCGGCAAGGGGAAGCAACAAACAGCGTTTGCAAAGCTATACGTGCTTACGCGTAGCAACTCCAACGAAAAGATAGGCCTAAGGACGCAGATGGTCAATTTAACGAATCACACCACATTCCCACTTGATCACAAGGCCGCACGATGGTACGAATAACATTTCGTTGCTTCTGCGATGATACATCTATCATGAAGTCCATCGATTTATCAGATACCTTTGCCGGACAAACCAACGGTAGCGAAATGACTACCAAAACAAGCGCGAGCCGCCCGCGATCGGCGTCTGGTCTCGGCAAAACCAGACGGAACTGCGTCACCCTTCCGGAAGTTGGACTATTTGACTCCGCGAGTGAGAACGGAGCTCCGGAGTTTGACTCGAGTCGCGAGCACCGGAAGTGCGCTTGGCCTGTTTAGGGGAAGGAGCGACTCGGATGACATACATTGTGCACATATTTGAATAACCCATCTAGCGTTTTCTAGCGAAAATTACTGTCGCGAACTAGAGTAGAAACTAGATGGGGCGCTTGTGTTGTACACGTTCCCGTCCAAAAGTAACGAAAATACCTTACTCGCTCCTGCTTTTAAGAAAGTAATTAGGTCGTTACTTGGTTACCTTAAAATGTGACTTAGGTGCAACGCGTTACGTACAAGTCTGGTTTCGTGCACGTCGTGGCCCGCTAGATTTAGCGGAAAAATGTATTCGCTGAATTTGCCGGAAATATTTCTCCTCTAAATTTAGCGGGAAATCACAATCTTGTGATATTTTGACGTTAAAGTATGACATCGCAATGTCACGCGAAATTTCTTCGTGAACTTTATTGGGATCATTTATACGCTAAGCTTTGCGCAAAGATGATTGATTCCCCGCCAGATTTAGCAAATAAATTTATCCGCCAATTTTAGCGGAATATAGTCACACGTGACGGCATGGTGCCACTTTGCGTCACAGTGTCCCGTGAAAAACTGTCCGCTAAATTTAGCTGGACACCTAAATTCAAACACGGCAGTATAACCGTGGGCAGGAAATGGCAAGAAACCGGGATATTTTTTTTTTAGTTTTTAACCTTGCTGAGCTGTTACATCCGCCTGTTGTTGCTGTTTTATTATCTGTTTTGTTTTTATTAAAACATTTTTATATGGCTTTGAGTACGTGCACTTTCGCGATGTGCATCTGTGCGGGCCTATTGGCGACTCCAGCGAAACAGATGACACCTGGCGGCTAGAACAAGAAGCTGCGGTGGCAGGTTCGTTCGCCAGCCTTCTCGAGCGAAGCAGGTATCAACAACACGCGGAGGTCTAAACAAGAAGCCATGAAAGTAGGTTCAACAACGCGTGGTGAAAATATTGGTGATTTTCACCACGTGGTATTGAACCTACCTGCAAGGCTTCTTGTTTGGACTACCGCGAGGTGCTGTTGATACCTGCTTCGCTCGAGAAAGCTGGCAAACAAACCTGCCGCCCCAGCGTCTTTTGCCACCCGGGCGGTCATCGTAGGAGGCCAACTCCGCGAGCTTGGTACACAGTTGGGGCTCGTATTTTCGTCACGCCATCGGGCGGCCGGCATCGTGGTTTTTGTGTTATGACGTATTTTCCCGGACTTCCATTAGTGGGCGTCGGGCTTTGTTTTTTTGCCGCGGGCTCGTTTTTCCCGAGCACGCTCTCCACGTCGCTGTGCTTTCAAAACTTTGAGCGCACACAGCATCGACGACGAGGTGTGTGCCCAAGACCTCGGAATCCTAAGTTTCGTGTGCGTATCGGTGCTTGTTTACTCGCGAATAGGGAATTCGTTCCTGCGCGTTTGCGCCGGCTATCCTCGACTCCTGGCATCCGACGAGCACTGAGCAGGTTGCTATTTGCGAACAACCAACCAACACAAATTCATGAAGTTTGCAGTCACAAACAAACGAGGTTGGTGTAACTGTGAGACTATAGATCAACGCAACGTTCCGACAACGAGCCCTTTTTCAGTTTGATGCAAAACACAGACGCTGCTTCGATTGTGATAGCCCTTTCACGTGGTAAAGTTAATGTGATTTGCAGTGGTAAGCCCCCGAGCAGTCAACCAATCAACACGCGCCACTCCTAGAGAAGCACGATTCGCTCGCGACGCAGGTTCTGGTTCGCGAGATGATTTTGCGCATCGCTCAAATGTCATTCGATGTAAATTACATTAGCGAGTTTCAGAATAGCGTAAGCGGACGCTATAGCATATACGCAAATAAGAAGCCTCGTCGCCACTACGCAGGCGCCATAACGTTGTTTTAGATTGGAGCAAAGATGATTTTTGCTGTTGTTTACTTTGCGCACGTTAAGCTTTTGCTTCCGCTATTCTGAAACTCGCGGCAAAAGCTTAGCGTACGAAAAGGAATAACATCGTTTTCATGCGCCAATCCAAAACGCGGTTTGGGCTCGGCGCTTGCGCAGTCGCGACGACGCCATTTATTTGCGCATGCAAAGATTTTGCGTAGATAATTTTTAAAATTTGCTATTAGACAGTTTTACTGTGGCGTTGTTGGCTCTTGTGAACGCAATACGCAAGACTACATCCTATGCTAAGAAAGCTAAGCTTGCTCGAACCTAGTTTAGTTGCGCATTGCGTAAACGTTGCCGACTGGATTTCTTGCATGCTCTTCTTCATTTAATCGCGTGCGTGCATTCAGGACCAACATGCTCCTTAAGGGATATTGACAGCCTTTTTCCAATCAATGAAGTTAGGTTACGCTGTGTTTATATTTATATTGAAAATGAAAACGTTTCCAAACATTCCAGTTTAAATTAAGCCAAGACGCAGCTTCCTGGTCAATCTCGCTTTTCTGATGGCTAGTTCACACTTGCGAAATACGCACTCGAAGTCGACTGGATTCGCTCGCCGAAAACAGATGGGGCCGTTCACATTTGTTGCCGCTAGAGCACTATATAGCTCCTACGGAGCAGAGTAGCGCAATCCTTTGATCCGCGTGTTTCGCCGACAACATGGCCGACAGAGCAGCTCGGCGCGAGTCACGTGGTACTCACGGTTTCAGGAGGCGGCCTGCCCTATGGGAGATGGAGATTCCGCGCTACCCAAATATGCTCCCGCAACCTTTCTCTTGCAGCGCAGACACTTTATGGCTACGATGTAAAATACGTAACAGCCGCAGTGCTGAGCGAATCCGCGACATCCTCTTCGCAACACGAGAATACAGTAAATAAACAACGTGTGTGCAGTGTGCACCGCAGTACATACCGCTTGTTCCCAATTCGGTTCCAATTAGCTTCCATAGCTCGTCCTTATAATCATTCTCTTTGTATCGAGCATGCGTCTTGTCATAAAGTACGACGTGGTTTTTCATTGCTTCTATTAGTAGCTCCGCTGAGTGGACGCCATTTGCAATACCGTCTGCTCGGACAGGATCTGACGTCAGCAAGCGCCACTTCTCCCGTGCGTTCTGATTGGCTTGCGGCGAGCGAAAACTTTTTTTCCGGCGTTGACAATTGGCCCCAGAGCGATCTTGCTTTCCGCCGGAAATTCTGCCTGCTTTCGTCGCCGGGCGTCAGAATTCGCGCGGATCCGGCCGCCGGTTCACAAGTGTGAACGAGGAATGAGGGGTGCGGCATTTATCATCTAGAAAACAAAGCCTGCGTCCCCCCCCCCCCCTTACGATCATCACTTCGTCCGCGCGTCTTGCAGCGTCTTATAATGAGCTGGACGCTAGAGCACGGCGACGCCAAGTCGGACGCGTCTCTCGTCGAGAATCAGCGTGCTTGCCGCATAATGACGTGTTGTGCAGGCCTTCTGATAATGGGTACGGAGTCAACGAGTACGACTGCGCAGCGAAATTCGACCACGTGCCTTCGTCATCGTCCCGTGGAAACGGCACCTTTTATCAATGCTTTTGTGGGAAGTGATCTGTGGCAATACTGACGTCCATTGGAGGTTGACATCTTCGGCGATTCTTCTTTGGAGAGTCGCCCGTCTTTCGGCGACGAACTGTGCGATGAATACGGCCTATAGCGGTGAGCAGAGTGCAGCGCTCATGCACATTGTGGGCGGTGAAGATGTTCACTGTGCACTCCCGCAGCTGCAAGGTGATCTGGGTTGACTGCGGTAGTTTCCGGAAATAATTGCCGAGCTCGACTCAACGTAACTTCACGTAACACCGAACTTTATGAACACCACATCACCAGCACTACCAGTCGTGGTGGCTGCCATCTTGAAAATTATGCCGCTCTCGCTGGGCCCGAGATCCCTCGAGAACTTCCCACAAGGGGCCCGCAAAGCCCGCAAGTCGGCAACGCAAGATTCCCAGTGTTGCGTGCGTACGCAACGCCATGCGTTTCTTCTGCGTTCTGCGCGTGCGCTTTCTCGACCTGAAATGTCCTTGCGTACTCGAAGCGTTTGCGTACAGGTCCACCAAAGCCGTGTAAGATGGCATATTGCTCTCACATGATCGCTTCATTATATGTTTATGCCCAACTGGATGTAAGATTGGGCTTAAAAAAAAGATGGAGTGTCGTCTGGCATATCGCTTTCATCTAGGAATAACTCTTTAAACCTATGACGGGGCCGTACACATCACGCTGACGTATAGTCTTCGAGGGGTCGTTTTTCCGCGTCACTAAAAACAAGGTTTTCCTGGTAAATTGTGTCTCGTCACGGGAGAGCCGTTCCAGCGGAGGAGACTGCCAATTAATTTATGCGCGTCACGGCCTCCCCTGATGCAAAACTAGCGTGCGGGATTGTGTCGATTTCCAGATTGGCATATGTTTACGTCGCGATGTGTTACTGAATTAATCGGTGAGGCGTCATTATCGAAGAGACTTTTGTCGTCCCACTTACACATCGGGAAAAAGAAAGCGGGGGGGGGGGGATATATAAAGGAAGTGGAATCAACCCTTCCATAAACACAGCAAAATATAATTGCTTGCGCATGAGAGCAGAAAAGACTTTACATTTCCTGCGACTTGTTTCCTAAAGTCGCGCTCACACTGCCAATACATATCGTACAAAAGACTGAGGCCTTCACTGTATGACGTCACACTGGTCATACATAAACTATCTGCAGACATGCTGGAAACATACATATGCATAAGGCAAACAAGCTCCAAACATGCTCGAGCCGCAGATAAATTCTGTTATCATGTCTGCAGCCAAACACGTGCACTTTGTATGACGTACGAGCAGCCCGACTGCGGCTTAAGGCCTAACGGTAATGATGACTCAGCCTGCCTATTGAGTCTCTGGCATAGAAGTGACGCGCGAAGTTTGCTGGATACTCGGTCGTAACACGGAGGGACGGCTATCGCGTCGCGTCAACAGTGTTCCATCTCACGGATGGTGTGCACAGCTATGAAGGACGTTAGGTGCGAGAACGTATATACATATAACTAAACCTGGTGACCGGTGCTCCGAGCGGTGCTCTGGTGCTCCGACTCTGGTGCTCCGAGCGCACACCAGCTCGGAGCACGCGAAGCGAAAGCTCGTGCTGCAGAGCCCAGGGATCCTGGGCTCAATCCCCACCCCTGCCCGTTTCGATCTGGCTGAGCATCCTACCGGCGTGCGGTCGTGTATCACTTCTGCGTGGTGCACGTGAAAGACCCAAGGCTAGCGGTTGTACCGCACTGGCTAAATTGGTCATCTACAGCTGAGACACCAGACGTCCTCTGAGGCAGACTAACTTCCGGCTGTATAAACATACACACAACATTTTTTTTTTTTTTGCTGGTGACTGCCTGGCTTATACGTGCGATTGCCCGAGAAATGCACCTTCTTTAAGGCCGACGTACACTTGGCGCTTTCCACTTTTGCCCGCCTCCTCCTTTCCTATATCCTCTCCACTTTTTACCTTGCCCCAACATGGCTCCTCCCGCAGCCTATTAGAGGGGAGCGCTAAGAGAATTATCTTCCCTGCAAAAAAACGAGCGTGTACGTCGGCCTTTAAGTCAGGTGCTTGCACCTGTGATATCCACAACGCTGCGGATAACTTATGAGATGGAGTTTTACTTTGACAGGCCTCCTCGGAAAGAATTTTTCCACTGTATTCACGTGAAACTAAACTATAGATTATTGTATAACTTATACAGCGCTCGAAACGTAGAGATTGATTCTCTACCTCGCTCTCTCAAACGGGTTCTCTAAAGCGGCGTTCGATTTTCGCGGTTGTCGAATTGAATAAAGCATAAATGGCGTCCTTAAGACGGGACGGGACTCCTTTCATCGCTTCATATAGTCTTTTGTTGTCGGCCCTCTGTTAAAAAAAAAAAAAAAAAGGAAAAAATTGCGTGGTCAATTGTCTGGCTCTTTTGCAGTGACGTGTGAGAAATGTATAGATCAGTCGTCGGCCTTCAGCACTGGAAAATCGGAGCCGGTTGGGCAGCCATTGTGTCGTGACTCCGAGATATTAGTCACCTGGTTTCCGATAACGTCCGTACAACTTGATCGGGCTTTGAAAGGGCAACCCCGTGGCGCCGTACGATAAAATCGTTGCCATGGCGTGCCGACTAAGCACGCCAAACGCAAAGGCGGCGAATGATAGGATTCTCTATGTCCCGCTATAAACCGGCCAAAAAAACAACAACAACAAACCAAAGAAAAACGTTTGTCTTTTCAGCGGCACTGTCGCCAAGTCGATTGGTAACACAGAGCTCGATATCGGTTCTTCGTGGAAAGAGGGGGAAAAAAAGGGGGGGGGGGGTTCGCAAGATAAAGATTGAGACGTATTCATTTTCTCCCGACAGCACTTGATTAAGAACAAGTAACGGATTGGAGAAGCAAGAATTTGTCTCCCCGAGTGACAGAAATGGCGACGACGAAAGAGAATTCATTAGAGCCCCTGAGTTATTCGGAAGCACGACCACTGAGCTGTAACGGCTGACGTTAATCATGCCTGATGAACTTTTAAGGGAAGCTCTGACGGGCGTCTTTGCCGATTCTTTGTCTCTTTTTGAGCGAGATCGATGAACCTGTTTCCTCGTGCTCTCAGTCTCTCTTAAAAAGATTAAAAAATAAAACAACAGAGGTCTCCCGAACCGAGGCTTCGCTTGAGCAGGCGTTCCGAATGTCCGGAAATTAGAAATGCTTTCCTAAGCCGGTGAGAGAGATAAGCGCAACTCTTTAATGTAGTGCCGCCATCTTCTTCTTCACCTGCGGCCTCTATTCGTTTGAGAAGAAAAAAGTGTTTTTCACATTCGGCTCCTAAGGATTGTTTCGCATTACCCGAGTGCACCGTTCCCTGCCAGAACATGCACAGTTCTTTCTGAATAAAGCCTTTTCAAAAGTTCATCGAGCAACATTGGAGGTCACCATTTCTTGGACACGTAGCGTGGGATTGAATCCGAGTCCGCGCGGAACGGTGACGTAATCCTTGTATCCAATACATTCACGAGGTACAGTGGCCAAAGCTTTCAATAATACCAAGTGAGCATCGACCGCCGGAAAGGCCAGCGCCGTGCCGCGGAGGGATGCGGCGACACGGGAGAGATTAGGCGCGTGCGCACAAAACTCTTTCCTGTGCGGGCGTCGTCTGCTTGCCTATTCCATTGACCGCATACAGCCGCTGTTCAATATCTGCTGGCATAGCTAACCGCTTTTAAGCAAAGATCTTAAGAGCGCTTGCTTGCGTGATATTGCTCAGGCGTGGCATAAACCGCGCGTCATCTCGAGTTTAATTTTTTTTTTCATTTTATGTTTGCGTTTTTGTTTTTGTGGGCACCAACAGAAATTAAAAATACGCTGACGCGACAAGCTGAATGCAACGATGCATTTATATACCGCAGCCAATGCTACGAGCCATCAAAACCAATTTAGTGCTTTCACCCTGCCACGTGACATCGTGCTTCCACGTGCAGTTGTACCCAAAGGGTAAGCCACGTGACACACTTTTAGCGATGGACTGGCCAAGATAGCTCGTAGCGTCGGCTGCGGTACTACGCAAAGTGAAACGTAGTATAGACAGGGTTTCCGCTTGGTGTTTTCTATTATCAACTGCATTGTTGCTCTGCTCTCGTCATCTAGCCTATGTAGCCGGGTAGTCACACTTTTCTTTGGCCAGCGGGCGCGCGCACATTTTTATGCCTCCTCAAGTGCCCATATAAACACGGGAACGTGTTGTGAGAATGTCGACGGGCGGCATGACGCAAAGGGAAATCGCAACAACAGTCGGGGTTTCACAGGCTACCGTCAATAGGATTGTGAACGCATTCCAAGAGGAAGGGCGTATCGGCGATGCACTTCGACATTCCAAGCGCCCTACCCTCCATGGCTACGGAGCAGGGGCTGTGTGCGATCAACGGAATAGCCTAGCAGACGACGCTCCCACTAGAAAAGGCTTTGTGCGCACGCGCTTAATCTCTCCCGTATCGCCGCACACCTCCGCGACACGGCACTGGCCGTCCCGTTCGTTCGACGCTCGCTTGATATTGTTAAAAACATTGAGCCACTGTACATGATCATGAAATGACGGACAGGTAATGGCACGAACTTTTGAAAATGTGTATACGAGAACGTGTATACAAAAAGCTGTATACGATGAAGAAATAACAAGATAAAACGGCATAGAACATTGTATTTCTTTAAAAGAATGTTAAAGATGTGTTTTTATTAACATCGAAAAAAGCGTCAGTAGTTTGACTTCTGCCGATAGGATCTATCATACACGTATGCTTCGTAAGAAATATGCTTCCAGCTGCCATAACTCTCCCATGTGGCCTGATATTACTTGCGAAGAACGTAACGGTTCGTCCGTTTTGAAAGGACCTCTAAGCAAGGTGCTAAAAAAAGCTATCTAATGGCCTCAAAAAGTTCAATTCAGTACACACACTTATCACATACACTTTTCGTATGAGTCAAGATTGCAAATTAAAGCCACCAACAAAGGGAAGAAATCGTCAGAACCATTTTTATAAGAAATCACATTCCGCTGACAGTACGGTCATCGCATATTTTGTTTGTTTATCTTTGAGCGTATGGAAGACATTGCTATTGGGCTTTAACTTTGAGGTCTCAGGGGATTGAACTACAATTATCCAATCTGTTATCGCTGACGGCTTCCTGTCAGGATTATCTGATTACTTTTTCAGCCGAGTGATCGATTGCCACAAGTCCCTTGCCCTTACCTCGATTGAACCTTTGTTGACGTGCTTGGAGTAGACTTTAGAATACATTTTTTTCTATGAGATTAAAAGGATCACAAAGAAACTCTTGTCAGACTTTCTCTGCAACACCGTCCAGTATAAGTTCTTGACGTTAATAATATACGCAAACTGCCTAAGCTTTTTTTGTTTGTTTGTTAAACACTGCAGTAGTTGAATAAATCGAAGAAAGGCATGCAAGGTTTACTACCCAACTCGCAGTCAGAACAATGGGCCACGTGACTTGGTGTACGTTATAGGGTGCCAACGTTCATCGGAGCGACGCACCGGGATAACAGTGCGTTGACACGTAATGAGCTTTGAAAATTGTTAAATCTCGGCTACTTCCGTCACAGTAAGGAATTAGATATCATCCCCAAGCCACAGGTCTGCTGACGAAATGGTCGTATTTGCGACTAGATGTTTCGGTGGCGCCCCTCTAATGGTTCCTATCCTTGACGTCACGACCAAGATTATTAGTAGCGAGCGACAAGTTGGATGATGCGTAAAAAGCGCGGTGGAAGCCTAGTCATCACGTTCCTAAGTCAACACCGTTGGAGTTGAGAGTTTAAAAATGCTCTTATTTCCGTCGATGGGAATAATCCTACAGAAGACGTCATAATGAGCGTTTGGTCAATAGTGGAAGGCCGATCACAGCGTCGCCTTGGGTCGCGAACGTCGCCAATGGCCGAATGGTAATCATGGCGACCATACTCCGAGCAGTCTGCAGACTACACGTGTGCTCGGCGGAGTATTTCTTCGAGGAGCGGATTAAACGCCATCGAGTTTCGAGGTCACGTGTGCCACGTCACGGATGTTCGCTGTGATTCCCTGAGCGCTCGGAGAACTCGAAGGATCGTTGGAGCTTCCCGTCGAAGCTTCCAAAGCCCCTCCCCCGTCCCCCCGCTTTTGGGGAAATAATACGGTCAACGGCATAGAGGTGCGGGGTGCCTTTTTCCGGGGGATTGGTGGCCCAGCGCGCCAAAAGCCGAAACTGTTTCTCTTTTTTTTTTTTTTTGGCTTGCGTGGTTTAATTATACTGTTTAAAAAACATTTTTTTTAATTTTTAGGGGCCTTTTTAGGCATTTAGCATCGAGGTCTACCCACCATCCTTTGAATCAAAACCAATCAGAACTCAGCGTCGTTCTGATGCCACCGCAACCCCTGAGCAAGAAGCAGTCGACTTGCTCTCCGCGTAGTCACCTAGAGTTTAAAAATACGCAGGGTTTTTGCAGTGAGGGAATTCATGACTATCCTTTGAAGGAGAATGTATTTTCAGTTCGCGTGCAAGTAAACACGCTTGATTCTCAAAAATCTCGACCAACTTTTGCCCAAATTTTGGATAGCTTTTTTTTCGCACATCTGTTCCCGCTTTAATGCCTGGATGACATGGTGCGATCTGACTTGCGATTTCGCAGCTCCAACGTCACTCGTAAAGCAAAAAACAAAACAAAAAACAAAGCCGTGGTAGAAGCAGGAGTATCCGACGTCGCAGTTGCGAATCGGCAAGCAAATTCTCACCATGTGGATCAGGCCTAAGGCGATCGACAACGATCATGGTGATTCGCCATCTCCGGTTTCATACGGAAGTATCCAGCGATACATTTGAGCAGATCGCAGCCTCCTCTTATCTAAAAACCCAAGTTCCACTGCTCATACAGGAGGCACGATGTTCTCTGATCACAAAATCATCTCAAGCATGTTCGAAGCGCTTCGTGCACAGTACATACAGCACACGTATACTTCGAACATGCCTCGCTTCAGACTGTGTGTGCAGAATGTCTTTTGAATGGTGTCCAATAGCAGCTTCCCGGGAACGATGAGCGAGCTTTACGACTCACTCCTGCTAAGGAATACGGCGCAACCTTCGCCGACAAAAAAAAAAAAAGAAGAAGACGTCGGCTGTATGAAGAATGCAAGAAACATAAAGAAATCGAAGGAGCCGATGGGGAAGCTTCTCTCGCTGCTGGTGCGTGACACTTCTTTCCCCAGGACCCGCCGACCACTCGATCATGAGCGGAGCGGGGGTGCACGCTCGACTTGACTCACTCAATAAGTTGGATGACGTGCTTCATCACGTAACTTCTTCTTACATTAGCGCCAAGCCAGCGTGGCGCTTTTCTAACGAACGCTCTTTGTCATAGTTATATCTGGCCCGTTTATATCGTCTTTTATACGTCTTGTTTTGTCTCTTCGCAGGATTGGCGGTTTTGTTCTTGAGTGTAATCTTTGCATACAGTTTTGTTTTTACGTTTTTTGTGGTTTTTAATTTAGTCCCCCCATATTTTCGCATGTGATAAGGACAGAGTGCTTTATTGGAGACTTTCGAAAAGTGCCGCGGTTGGCAAAAATTTTAGCGAAAGTCGAGAGCATTATCTTAATTTGCTCTAGCGACGCTGTTCGACTATTACAATCTTTTTTTGTGGTTTTGTTCACTCGATTATGTAAGAATGTATTTATACGCGCATTCATGAAGCTCTCCTAATGAATAAAAATCATGACGAATCTATGCCTGTATTCGCGTCTGGCTCACTCGCTGCTTGCTACCTCGTGTTATTGCCACTTCATAGAAACATCTGAGATTCTTTAAATGCTTCTAAAGAATACACTCTGGGATGTAGCTCATTCTACGCAATAACATTGATTAAACAACGATCCCGAAGTGTCACACTCAAACGTAAACAAACATTTTCACTGAAAACGTTGATTTGCTGTTTATGCGTTTTGAAGCACACCAATACCCTGGTCACACACACACTTACCCGCAGTTAAGACTGACTTCAGTCGCACTTAACATCAATATTACTGAACAGTCAAAATCTTAGCAATTAAGCTATTTTTTCCTAATGCAGCAAAAACAAAATGGAAGGAATATTCAAAGATGCTGGAACTCTCTTCAGCGTTCTTCAAACCTTTTTTGCTTTTTTGCATACATATAATACCGATCTCGGCATTTTTTGTGTATTTGTTTTTTCACAGATGTCATAAATCTAGGCCGTCTAACCTGCATCTTGAGTGCGTCATGGCATCTAAGAAAATGAACATATTCCGCTCAGAACCTCATTTTCGTGCGCGAAGCTCAAACCGTGCGTGTCTTCAGATAGTTCGGACCGTTTCTGAAATGACGCGGAATGGAGCACGAGAGCAGTTCATCACTGCAATTCTTGTTCAAGGAAGATTTATGGACCCCACAAGTAGTATTCAAAAAAAAAAAGCACTCGCATGTTGTTGTTTTTTCTTTTTCTCAGTAACACCAAAAACGTGTACTTACGCGTCTTTTTTTTTTGCATTAGAAAATTAGGGGCACGTGGAGGCCGACATAGTCTTCTCGAAGGGAATTGTCTTTTACATCTTGCGTAAATAAGCGTACAAGAGGAATAAATAGGAAGCGAAAATTGAGAAAGCGAAATGGGTTGTAGGATTCATCGCATGCCATTTCTGTGTACGTGTGCGTTCCGCGATATGGCCTCGCAAGGTTTCGAGTCGGGAAGCACTGGTACACTTAGTTATACGTTTTCATCACGACTAATTTTATATCCAAGACGTTACTTTCAAATTTTGGAAGAGTCAGAGTTTCTGGGTTACAGTGCTCGGCACTGAGAGGAAAATGTGTTGCACCCTGTAGAATACTCAAAAAAACGAGATAAGAAAAATAATAAAGACAAGCGTAGTCTAACCGGGAATGATGATTTTGAATATCGCGCAAATGATGAAATGTGTATAATAATGAAACATGAAACACAACGATCGTGCTATTTCATGGAAAGTATTCATTTTTTTTAGAGCAGAAGCTTGTGTTCGGTTTAATATTAGCTCTTTCTCGAGTGAGTTGAAACGTGGTGGCGCCAGTGTGCAAATAGCCACCAACCACTTCCGGTTATGAACTAGAGGGCGGGTTTCGCAGTATTTGCGAAATTCAATATACGCGTTATCTTCTGGAAGTGGCCACTTATAGCACTGCCAGATTTAATTCATTCTTATAATAAAATAATGATGAGTAAAAAATTAGCAAATATACGTAAACCAGAAGTGTGCCGGGGATACCCAATAGATGGCGCTACTGGGTTAGTTGCCAAACAAAAAAGAGCGAATAGCTCAGCACTCTTCACTGTCAAAATATTGCTATCTATCAAACTAAAAAAAAAAAAAAAAGCAGGGAAGGTACGCGCTGCATTTTCTGTTTCTGCGGCGCATCGTTTGGAAATACTTTTTCGCAGATAATATTTGCGAGTTCTTCGAGCTTATGTCGGATATTGATGTTTCGATCAACGTTATTAGATTAGCTCAGTTACGGAACTGCTCATGGACGCTGCTTGCACGAGCAGTGAAGTACCTCCCTGACTCACCTCGACTCACCTCCCGTCTTTCGACGCGCCAGACGGCTTCTATGGTAACTGCAGTGTATTCTATGGAAAACTTACGTTTCGAAGCACAGCGTCTAGATGGCGTTCCACCGTACTCTATAAAACACACAGTTATGAAACGAAAAACTAGATGGCGCTTTGAACGACAGGAGGTAAACTGAAATGAGTGAGGGGGGGGGGGTGGTTACCTCGTTCCATGTGCGTTCCATGACTGAGGTAATCTAGTAACGTTGGCTTCGATGTAGCAACGTTTTACTGCGCAACATCCAATCTGCCTCACTTACAAATTACAAATATCCCGGATAGGCAACATTCACGAGAATTACGAAACGCCCAGTTGAAAAATTCTGCATTTGTTTTCAGGTGACACAGCAAATGTCAGACGGCAAAAGTCATAGTGAAAGTTGAAAACTCATGGTAGCAGCAGCAGTAGTAGAAGTAGTTGTAGTAGGAGCAGTAGTAATTGTAGGAGAAGGAGTAGTAGTAGTT